>BMAV01002739.1:0-14001 GCA_019973955.1 Trichonephila inaurata madagascariensis
GAATCAGACAATTCCCCAAAAAAATTTTTCAATATTAAAAAAAAAAACAATAAACAATTTAAAAGGAATAGAAACCTTTTTTTCTTTCCAAAAAGGGGGGAGACTTATTAAAAAAAAACTAAGACGTTTAAAAAAAGGGGTTTTTTTGCACCCTTTTTGTTGGGGGATTTGATATTATTAAATTATAATAAAACACTGCATGTGTGTGGCTTAAATCAGTGTTTTATTCTTTTTCAACCTTTCGTTTCCTTCCTTTTATCGTTCGGTACACAAAAATTAGCTAAGTAATATCTTAATAATTTTAAATTTAATGTTTTAAAATCAATTTTTAATACAGTTTTAACGAGTTTCCCCTATTCACTTTTTAAATTTTTCTGGTCAAATTTTAAAAAGTTTTTTTCTCACACATTTGAAAGCGTTAAATTGAGCTAAAATTTTTTATACACGATTGTTTTGATGACAATACGATAATTTAATTATAATTAATAAAATTTTATTAAAACTAATTAATTAAAGTTAAATTTTCTTAATTTCCCAATTGTTTGCAAAAAACATTTAATTAAAACCCAGAAAATTGCTACCCCCTCTAATTAAATTATTAAAACTAATTATTGAATAAATTCAGTTTTACCCTACTTTCCCTTTCGCTCTTAAAATTTAAGGTATAAAATAAAATCTTGTTATGCAAAGTGTGAAGTTTGAAAAAAACCCATATTGAATAAACTCGTTTTTTACCGGCGTTATTAGATTAAAAAGTTTTGCTGGGAAGTAACTGAATACCCCTTCCTAGCTCAGTTTGACTCGTAATTAAAAAAAAATAAATTTTTTTAAAATTTTTTCTGTGAGCTTGTTTAGTAGTCAGCAACTTGTTAAATTAACTTTTATAAGTAGCTGTTATATTTGTTGTTGCGCGTTTATCATCATTATAGGGGAGGTGTTTTGGGTGTCATTAATTTGTTTTAAAAATCGCACAAAAATTCTTTGAATAAAATACTGCCTATTTCATCAACAGTCTTAATTTTTTCACTTATAGTTATGAAATGTTGACATTTAATTGTGATTCATCTTTATTATATCATTCAGAATGTCATAAATACTCTTCATATGCCATCAATTCTTTATCCGGAACGGAAGAATTTATCAGTGGCGAAACGTACACCCTCGCATCGCGGATTGTGCTTAGGATTTTAGGGGGCCCAAAGCATGTTCTTCTAATCTCAAGTACGTACCTTTTTTAATAATCGGCTTGGGGTCCAACGCTTGAACTTGCAAGGTGCCCTAATATTCTCCGTTACGCCACTGAAATTAGTACTTTATTTTTGGAAATTGTTGCATGACCAGCGACGTCCTAAGACTTCTTGAGGTCCCACCCGTAATCTTTTTAAGTAGACTCTATATAGAATACGTTGTCGTCAAATACTCATACAAATGGTATATCGCAAATAAATGTACGTGGTTTACAATCTCACAAACCTACTGCCGCCTTTCGACTGAATGAGTGAAAAATTACGCTTCCGTTTTTGAAGTATTAGACTTGAAATTTGGCAAACATGTTTATTTTGTTGAGTAAAAATCCACTAAAATAGGTTTTGCGGAAATCCACTTTCAAAGATGGGTTTCGGGAGCATAAAAAGTAATTGAAGTTTTGAAATTCAAGTCTTGTCTTTTTTAAATTAAGAGATGAAAGTTTTAAGAATATTTTTCAATGCATTTGAACGCGTTCACAGTATATATGTTCGTACAACATCATGAAATACCCAGCTTAGCGGGTGGGTAACGGCTAGTTTATTACATATAATGTATGTGTTTGTAAATATTCATATAGTCACAATTTTTACTCACAATTTATTTTAATAACTTTTTTTTTTGAATGATGACGTTTAAATCTCAAAAAGACTAAATGTATGATCAGAATAATATAAGGTAGTTAATGACGAAATAGAAGATTGGTGAACATATTGTTTAAAAGCAAAATGTCTTAAGACATATTATTATGTTTTGAATAAAAAATAATGAAGTAAAATTGTGATGACATTTATGTATACTTCTAACTAAACAATTGTGACTTAGTATTGTTCCTAATTTATCTTCCTTTCAATCTGTCTTTAACACTGAATATTTCTCCCATGCATGTTCATTATAGCATAAAAACAATAAATCATTCATATAGTTGCATCATTTTCATGAATTACATTAAATATTTTGTAGGTTTGTCTAAAGTCACAGATAGACAGATTAAAAGTGTTGTAAATCATTCAACAAATGAAAAGTGTTGTGTAATAATTACATCCGTTTTATATGCGTGGTCGGTCACAATTTGTAGATTTGTTTGTTGTATTTCCTGTATTGACCAAGTACAGTCGGACCTCCATTTAACGAAGTTGCTAAATCGCGAAAAAAAGTTCGTTAAGTGGAAAATTTGTTAAATAGAGATTCATCATTAAATATACCTTATAATCCTCATAAAACAAATTTTAAATACATTAACACTATTATTAAATACTATTACTATTATTAAATAAAAGTAATTATTCATACTTTTTGTAAATTGATATTTATTATTAGCTCACTCTCTCCCTATATATATTTATATATCTTGTTCAAATTTTCAATCATTAATACAATACTTTCTATTCATTCAATCAAGTTCAAATAAATCTTTTTAAACATGTAGTGGATGGCACTTGATGTTAATATAGATTTTTCAAATATTCATTAATTACCGGTTAATTAATTAAATTAATTACTGGTTTTCGACTCTAGCTTGCATTAGTCTCCATTGTTGTAACTGTTAGAACAATGACAAAAGTTGGAGTCGAAAACCGGTTTTTCAGCCAAACTGGGTGTGGATTTTCAATCGTTAATAAAATACTTTCTATCTGTCCATTTTCAAAGTAGGAATTGACAAAACTTTTCTTTTATATTACTTAATTTTTTTTCTCTATACTATATCTTACCCATCAAAAAGAAATCTGCGAGAAAAACAAGTGGCCGTGGTAGCCGAGTGGTATAGGTGTCGGACCGTGGCTTGCCTTGTCACGAGTTCGAGCCCAGTACCACTAAAGACCCGCCGTGTAGGGCAGCGATGCATGTTAAATCTGTCGAGAGCTGAAACGTCCTCCCATTGGTGTGGTAGTTAGGAGAGGGGGTGCCAGCTCAGGTGTCGTCCACATCACTTGACCATGGTTAAAATTACGTGGTCCGTCGCCAAAAGCCCTCGTGTAGCTGAACAGTGCGACGTTAATATTCAATCAACCAATCAAACGAGAAAAACAAAACAAAAAAATGTAATTTTTTATCGTATTAATACACTGTTTTAACTTAAAAAAATAATTTTATATTAAAATTGCTGAATTTTAATGACAGTTTCTCTCTAATTTTAAGCCTACAAGTAATTATAAACATATTTTTTGTAACCAGTAGTTTTAAGCATACATTTACTATTTGCGTCCTTAAATTTAATTCCTTGATAAAATCTTTTAATTTTGTTTGAGGTTTTGTTTGAAAATGTGTGATAATTTTATTGCTCTCGGTGAGGCGCCTAGTAAAGGTCATTGATCACCATAAATTGTGTTAAAAGAGAGAATAATTTGAAATGTCAGGAAATGTTTAAAAACAGGGAGAAAAAAAATCGAATCACAGGAGAATAATTTCGTTAAACAGAAAAAGTACTTCGCTAGTTAGAGGTTATTTTACGAAGAAAATCGTAAAATATTCTTTGCTCCAGAAGAAATTTCACAAAACAGAGGTTCGTAAAATGGAGGTCCGATCGTATTTCATTTTTAACCGTAAGTTATTAATCAATGTTAAAAGATGATTAGCAGTCATATCTTATCAATAGTTTTTAATAATAATTCAATTTCTCTTTTTCGTTAAAGTTCTACATAAGTTTATTTTTTTCGTTAATTTGATAGTGGCCATTGCCTTGTGATTATGGTTGTGAACCATAACCTGCAGTGTTTGTGTCGAGTCTTTGATTCGTATCGTTGTGCCTCGAATGGCCCGCCGTGTAAAGTGGTGAATGCCGAAAAATCTATCGAGTGAGTGAGTGAATATTAACGTCCTACTGTTCAGCTACACGAGGGCTTTTGGCGACGGACCATGTAATTTTGAACCATGGTCAAGTGACGAGGACGACACCTGAGCTGGCACCCCTCTCCAAACTACCACACCACACCAATGGGAGGACGTTTCAGCTCTCGACAGATTTAACGTACATCGCTGCCCTACACGGCGGGTCTTTAGTGGTATTGGGCTCGAACTCATGACATGTGTGCCTGCCATGATCCGATACCTTGACCACTGGGCTACCGCAGCCCTGAAAAATCTATCGTAGCTCAAAGCCCTTACGTTTCCTTGGTGTTTTTTTTTACTTACTCCAGAGAATCGAGCTCACCCAGTGGCGCACACAAGGAGGGGGTCCTGGTGGTCCGGCCCCCCCCCCCCAAAGCCCTCGATATTTTTTCAGATTGATTATAATTCTAAATATATAGTACGTAAAATTTAATTATTTGTTATTAATGATTAATTTTATTAATTAATGCTAATTATTTATTCCAAAATTAGTTTTTTACTGTGTTTTGTTCCCCCGAAAATCGACAAAATCAAAAGGAGCATGATACAAGAATGGTGAACTTTCGACCCCGGACCCCCCTTTGAAAATTCTTGTATGCGTTACTGAGCTCACCCAAAGGGCTTAGAGCTGCATCTGACCCTCCGAGAAGTTATTTTACTTGCAAATTAAACGAAAAACACGTACAAAAAGGTCTCGAATGAGGGACCCTCCCCCAAAATTCTTGAGAATCGGGGGAAGAATACAGCAAAAGCACTTTACAGTTACACAATGCAAATACAAAAAGAAAGAAAGAAAAAAACCACGCACACAAACATGAACACACACAGGTGCTACCTTCTAACGAGAAGGAATGACCCTGAAACAGACATAGGACACGAGGGGAAACCACTCACAAAAGAGATTGCGAAAATAGGAAGGAAAGTTAGATAAGGAGGTAGAAGGCCCCCAATTTTTTTTATCTTTCTTTTTCTGATATATTGCTGGGAGGACTCACGCGGCAACGGATGCGAGCCCCTTACAAGGGGAGGATGGGGTGGATAGACTTGCCTTTCCTTGGTGTTGAAGAGGGTGGTTTTCTTCATCGCTTGGTTATGGTTTAGAATTACGAGGTCCGTCACCAATACCCTTGCTTGAGAGGGCGACGTTAATAATATATTCCAGTGGCACAACGTAAACCTCTGCATGGGGGGAGGAGGAAAGGCAGGATCTAGGTTGCCCAAAGCCAAATTGACGACAAGTACGTACTCTGTAAGATCCAGCTTGGGGCCCAAAACCCGACTTTGCAGGGGGATTCTTATAGTCTGCTTTACGCCACTGATGTATTTTCTTTTGATATACTTCTTCTTTTCTTAAATGTGTTGTTGTTGCTCATGCAACCTGCCTGACATAGACAGATCGAGTCCCACGAGATTCATCGTGGCAATGGGCTAGATGTACGCCTGTCGTTTGATGGATCTGTTGATCGGAGAAATTCCCGAAGGAACGATAGGGGTGGCAACACCACCTATCTTCACCTCCACAATTTAGGCAAGGAACTGAATTGGAGAGAAATTTTCTCCTGTTCCCTGCACTCGAGATTCAGCCCACAAGACTTTCGAACCCACTGATTTAACGAGCACGCGCTCCCCGCGTACCCGGGGGGTAGGGGGCGGTACGGGCATCGAACCCAGACCTTCCGGTCCGGAGTCCGGTGCTCCAACCACTAGGCTACCCACGGCAAGGAATTGTCACCTATCAGTGGCGCACACAAGAATTTTTCAAGGGTTGGGAGGGATCGAGGGTCGAAAATCCATCATTCTCGTATCATATCCCAATAGGCTGCCAAACATATTTTGATTTTGTCGATTGTCGGAAACAGTGGCGCACACAAGGGGAGGGTCCTGGGGGTCCGGACCCCCCTACGCCCTCGATTTTTTTTCCGATTGATTATAATTTTAAGTATATAATACGTAAAATTTAATTAAATATTTGT
Organism: Trichonephila inaurata madagascariensis; assembly: GCA_019973955.1. Lineage (NCBI taxonomy): Eukaryota > Metazoa > Arthropoda > Arachnida > Araneae > Nephilidae > Trichonephila > Trichonephila inaurata. Next base: position 6,048 of record BMAV01002739.1, read on the forward strand.
TATATACTAATGATTAATTTTATTAATTAATGCTAATTGTTTATTCTATAATTAGTTTTTTACTGTATTTTGTTCCCGAAAATCGACAAAATCAAAAGGAGCATGATACAAGAATGGTGAACTTTCGACCCCCCCTCCCCATGAAAATTCCTTTGTGCGCTGCTGGTCGGAAACAAAAAACAGTAAAAAATAAATTATGAAACAAATAATTAGCATTAACTAAGAAAATAAATTATTCCTTCCTTCCTCAGCGGCTTGACAGCCCGGGGGGGGGGGCTTGGCCTTCTTTTCCTGGCCAGCCTTCTTGCTAGTCTTCTCAAAACTAGGAGATCTTTTTCTACGCCATCAATCCATCTAAGATTCGACCAGTCCTTTCTTTGTGCGCCAATTGGTTGGGCATTGAAGTCTTTTTTAGTGGGGCGGTCTTCGTGACCTGTCCATTTAATTTGTTGGATTTTGATTAAATTAACAATGTCAGATTCTTTATATGATTGATACAGCTCGAAATTTGACCTTCTTCGCCACGTTCCATTTTCCTGAATTCCTCCAAAATCTTCTTCGTAGATAATTCTCATCTGTTCGGGGGACATGAATCAAGTATCATATGCATAAGTTAATACTGATCTTAAAAGACTTTTATACAATAGAACCTTTTTTATTTTTGAGTAAATTTGACTTCATTTATATATATATATATTCGTATTCCATTAAGACATCTGTTAGTCATAGTAATTCTCTTTTGGATTTCAATAGTACAATCGTTTCTATTGTTAATTTCCGAACCTAAATAAGTGAAACTGTCAACAATTTCAAAATTATACTCAATTTTAGTGGGAATTGTTAAAACATGAAAATGTATTAAAATAAATTATTAATAACAAATCATTAAATTTTACGTACTACATACGATATAATCAATTGAAAAATAACAATCAAGGGTAAGGGGAGGTTCTAATTCGTGCACCTCCTTGTGTGCTCCACTGGTACTAATGGACATCATTTGTGCTTCTTAATTTTTCTGAAATTGGCAGACATGTTTAATAAATTTCATTTTAAAAGAACAATTAATATATTCAAATGTTAAAAATAATTCTATATACTTCTGGATTCAAATTTTATCAAAATTTTGATAGTTCCAATTGTGTAGTGATTACCAAAGGTTCTTCTCTTCTTTCTTCTCTCTTCTGTGTTGGTAGAGTTAATAGGAGTTTCATTCTTTTAAAATGAATGAGCCTCGCGTGGCTTCGTGTGGTAATTAGACAAGTGAGACTCAAACGGGATTTTTGTAACAGTGCAAAATTACAGTAGTTTTTATTTATTTTTTTATTCGCATTATGTTGCTGAGGGCATAGATTCCCTTAGAGAACGAACTGTCTTGCAAGGGTTGCATGAGGAAAACTCGACCATTTAAGAGGTGTCATGCTGAATTTGATTTTATGAAACAAGACAACCATATTAATTGATATAAGAAAATAAAGTCTTAAATAGTTAATCTAATATTCCAAAAAACGAGTAATATAAAAAAATCTTTTTTTAAGTCAATTCCTACAATGGTCAACAAAGAAAAATTTTTAGTTACTTTTTATTAAATAATTAATATAAATATGTATATACATATGACAAAATCACAATATTAAGTGGCAAAATAGAAAGCAATTTTCCTTTCTATATATGGTGTGTTGGACTATTATTTTTGTTTGTTACTATTTATTCATTCATTAATCACATTCTCAGAAATTAGGCCATCCCAGGTAGGATTCGAACCTTTGGATTAGAAGTCCAACGCGCTATCCATTGCGCTACAGGAACACAACGAACGATTTTCCTTTTTATACATGATGTTGTACTATTATTTTTGTTTGAAACGATTTATTCATTAATTAAATTTAATTAATGAATTAATGTTTTAAAAAGCTTTATTGACATCAAGTGTCATCCACTACAAGTTTAAAAAAAATGTATTTGAACTTGAGTGGATGAATAAAAAGTATTTTATAAGCGATGGAAAATTTGAACAAGATACAGGGAGAGGGTGAACTAACAGTAGGAATTAAAAAACAGACACAACTGACATCACCGAGATGTTAAATGAAGTGTGTCTTCATCACACACTTTGATTGCGGTATGAAATTATGTAGTTTGCTACAGTAAAGCATTAGAGAGATCCAGAAAAAACGTAAATTCTCTCTAACGAATCAGTGAAACAAAAGCTGTGTTTCTCCTTTGTTAAAATATTTATTATCTGTAACTGAAGGAATTATATGAATATTCTATAAAATATTTTAATTACACCTTCGTGATAGCAATGTTTTTAACATCACCTGAATTCTGTCATGTTTAAATGTCAAAGTAAAACAAATAATTGCAAAACGAAATGTAAAAGACTTATAACAGCTTATAGAAAACTACATTTCTGTATTATAACCTTGTTTTTTTTTTTTTTTTTCGCCGACTCACTTCACTGTACTTTCTGTGACTTGGTCAGCTTATGACCACTGGACATTTGGACGTGTGCCCTACACTGATAAGTTTTAATTGCATTGTCGAAAAGTATTAGAGAGCACGTGCACTAATGGCATAAAGGCTATTATTTTCTGTGTGTGGCATTTGTAAAATAAATTATTAAAACCTTGTAATTTATAATCGACCATTTATTTACTTATTGTGTAGTGGCCGCGGTAGCCTAGTGGTCAAGGTAACAAACTCGTAATCCATACTTTTTATTGCAAATTATTTGGTTTTTATTTTAGTATCAAATAAAATCCATAAAAGTTTTTAATTTCAGTAGTTTATATTTTAATGACAGAATGTGGCCGCAGCAGCCTAGTGGTCAAGGTAATGGACTCTTGGCCGGCGTGTCATGAGTTCGGGTCTAGTGCCGTGTAGGGGAGCGATGCACCTTAAATCTGTCGAGAGCTCAAATGTCCTCCCGTTGGTGTGGTGCGGTAGTTAGGAGAGAGGAGTACCAGCTCAGGTGTTGTCCTCGTCACTTGACCATAGTTTAAACTTACGAGATCCGTCGCCGAAAGCCCTCGAGTAGGTGATCAGTGCGAGTTTAATATTCACTTACTCAGTCACTTATTGTGTAGTTAATAGTTATAATTAAGCTCTGTTCTATATCTAACAAGGGAAGTTCAGTGGCTGAATGGTAGCGTATCGCGCTTCCATGCCATAGGTCCTGCGTTCAAACTCCGGAGTGACCAAGGTCAACTCAGCTTTTCATCCCTTCAGTGGGTCGTTAAATGAGTACCAAGTTTGCTTGGGAACTAAACACTGGAGTTTTCACGTCAGACTGGAACATCTGCTCATGCACTGCAATGCCCAAGGTCATGAAAACTGAGACAGGCACAGAAGGCCTTGGTCCTCATGGACTGTTGCGCCACTGAGTTTAATTTACTTTATATCTAATAAATATACCCTATATTAAGTTGTGAACGATGCGCTGATGGCTAAGCACCCTTTTTAGGAGTACAATGGTAAACTTTTGCTACGAAAAAAGAGGACTTTTATGACTTATATGTACAATGAATGAGGCTTATTGACGACGGACCTCGTAATTTTGAGTCATAGTCAAGTGACACAGACGGCATCCGATCTGGCACCTCACTCTCCTAACTTCCACACCACACCAACGAGGCATATGCACAAGTGTAGCATTAACGAAACCAATCTACTTCATGGAATTTGAACAAAGTTCACTAACCTGAGCACCGGTGGCAGAAACCTATGGGTTGTCATGAGTCTTGCGACGCTAGATTTTCTTGATTTCTCCAAGAATTATCAAAAGGGAAAAAAAAGAGATGTTTAAATTTTAGACTAGTGACCGATGAATTTTCTTGCACAAGCAATATACCAATAAATGCTGCCAGCCAATCAGCTTTCTCAATAGCTATGGCACAAAAGTTGACTTTAATAAAAATTGAATTGGAAGTTTCTCTTAATTGTTAGCAAACTGAAAACGGCAATTTTAACGGAGTCCCGAAATCCTCTTTTAATAGTTAGTAGACGTTAGGTGGTCAGGTCTTGAACTCGGGGCCATAATTGTTTCTATCGAAACATAGGTTCGTGTCACGGTGCCACTGATGACCGGTCTTGTAGAGAGACTGATGCACGTTAAGTTTATTGAAGTTTGGAGCAGTGGCGTAGATAGGTATCCAAAGGCCCTAATGCAAATATATATATATATATATATATATATATATATATATATATATATATATATGAGGGCTCTATCTTGCGTGAGTTTTATGCAGTAAAAAAGTAAAAAAATCTGAATATTTTAAATGTACAAAGCTACTTTATGACATCACACACACACAGCTCTTTATTGTCCTCTGCAGAATATATAATAAAGCAAAGCTGTGCACACTACTTACACGTATGTGTATGTGTTTTCTTGTGTGAGCTTTAGTGATCGCCCAGGTGTTCGATTTGACACCGCGACACTCGCAGAAGTAATAGAGCATTAGATTTTTGAAGTATAGAAAATAGAGCATTAGACATTTGCTAAAGTTAACATAGAGGTAAAAAATATCCCTATCATAGAGCACTTACAGTTAAGCCTAACTTTACCTCCAAATTGCCCCACCTAAAAAAACAACTCATGATAAATAGCATTATAAAACTTATTCTTGTCTTTTTATGTAGATCTTTTTCTCAGATATTGCTCTACAAGTCTGAACTAAAATTAATAGTTTGTGCCAGTTAATATTAATTTTAGAAGAAAGTTCATCAGCAGCCTAAACTAATATACCATTTGCAATCAGCATATCATGAAACTTAAGGAACATCAAACTTGTCGCCCACTTCAGAAACTAAAATGAAAATATTTACTATGATCTCAAAATAGGTCTCTAAAAAAAGAAATAACTAAATATCTTTATTTAAAAAGAGAAAACAGTTGTTTTTCAATATACCTCCACTTTCCCCCATTTGACCTACTCTGTATGTTTAATGCCAGTTTTCTTTTCTGTTGAAACTTGAAGGATTCGAGGCGGGAGTATATGTTAAATCATGAATTTGGATATGTGTGCTTACACATCTTTCACTTGTAACTTTCTCCCCAGCCCGAAGGGGGGTCACAACAGACATTCCTTTCACCGATACGATGTCCAGTTTCAGTTCCGCAAAAGGAGATAGGGGTAATTAGAATTTTTGGCAGATAGAGAGCCACGTGAGATGTTTTATTTTAGTCTTGAGTGTATGTAATCCCCACCATATCAGTAGACTCTTTTTCGAAGAAATTGTCCTGCTGAAATGGGCGATTCCTTCTCTTACATTTTACTCGTTTCTAATAATAAAAGGTAATTATGTTCTTATTTTCGAATTATTTTTTAAGACTTAAAATAATGTATATAATTGTTATGCTCCCTTTTCGTTCGCAAAAATTATTCTATCGGTGTATATCTATGTGAATCATTCATTTTTTTTTTTTTTTTGCTTTAGAGAGAGGGGCGGCATTTCCCATTTTTATCCGGGGCGGCAAAACTACTGGAGCCGGCCCAGCCACCGACATAGACTGGAAATGATGAAAAAAATATGCATGAAAAAGAAATTACAATACAATATTATTATAATTATTTTAAAAGAAAACACTTCTGTAAAAGAGCAGAGGAGGGGAGGGGGCAAAATTATACCAGTCTATTGCTGATACTAACAGATTGTGAAATATTGCAACAGAAACTAGCTTGTTATGAATCATATTGTCAAAAATGGAACGTAACTAGGAAGGAATTGCTTCCTCTGTGTAGGTTTTTTAAGATGTTAATAAGTATGGTAAAATTTTTCATGGAGTTTTATTTTCAAGTGACAGCTTATAAAAAAAATCGAAAATAATATAAATTTTTCAATAAGTTAAGTTATCAACACTAAGTAACGGAAAGAATTTAGGGGAATTCCCTACAAAATCGAAATTAATTTCACCTGAGTTGTGTGCCATGATTATAGTTGTGTGTGTTGCAACCTTTTACATTATATCTTAAATATGAGAGAAATTATCACAAGTTTAACTTGCTTGGTGATCAGGGTTCAAGGGGCCACCTGAGCTTGAGGACACCGCCTAGCCCATTGATAGCTACGCCACTAAATCGGAGTCATCTTTTTGACTTGATGCGAATGTCTGAAGACGGGGGTCTGCTTAGGTGTCGTCCTCGTCACATAATCTCGGTTTAAATGCGAGTTCTGTCGCCAACAGCCTTTGCAAATAAAAATCAAAACAAACAAGCAACGTTCAATATAAATCATTTCTAGGATAGTAAAATATCTATTTATAGACACCCTTTCTTGTCAATTTCACGTTCTCTACTTCATATATTCCTGATGTATCTTCTGAATTCAAATCAAACTAAATTTTATCAGTTTGTTGTCCCCTTTTCGCGCGCGTCATGTAGTTCTCTTGTTTTAAACAACACACTTCGTTACTTGTTTATGTCAAATTTTTATCCATTTCATTTTCTTGACCATAATTATGTTCAAAAATAAAAAGAAAATGCCGAATATATAGATGTCGGGTTTTACCGTGACTTTTTGCGTCTTATTGATAGAACGCGGCTTCGATAATCGTACAAGTGTTATCATTCAAAGGTAAAATAAATGTTTTGAGCTGATATGATTCAACCGAATGTGTTTGCACAGTTGATATTAATAGAAATTGCTTTTCAAAACAAATACAGACCATAAAAAGACATTTGCAAGAAACGTCACTCCCTTAAATTCTTTACGTCAAATAGCTTGTGTTAGTTATGCGATATATTTCTTATTATTTTCTTTGAAGGATTTTTTTTTTAAATCTAGGACATTTTAAAACATTTATTGTGGAAATTTGCTCTTCTAAAAAAATTCCACTTGATTCAGATTACCAATATTTAGCGAGCCATTGTAATTTTTTTTACAAATTTTCAGTAGCAGCATATACAGTCGGACCTCTATTTAACGAAGTCGCTAAATCACGAAAAAAAGTTCGTTATATGGGAAATTCGCTGTATAGAGGTTCATCTTTCAATATACTTTATTTAAACCCACATAAAACAAATTTTAAATTCATGAACACTATATATTAAATAAAGTAATTATTCACTTTTTTATAAATTAATATCTATTTATTTTTTATATGTCTTACCCATTAAAAAAGAACTGCAAGGAAAACAAGAAAAAAGAATATAGAATAATACACAGTATTCTCAACGTTATGAAAATAATTTTATCTTAAAATTGATGAATTTTTAAGACATTTTCTAATTTGAAGCATACAAGTAATTTTAAACATACATTATTTTATAACTAGAAATTCTAGACCTATAAATTACAATTGAAATACAATTTAAACGCCCAGAATTCTATTGCCCTTGGCGAGTTAGGCATCTAATAAAACCAGTTCAAGATCTATGACCACCCGAAAATGAGTTAGAAGCGTAAAACGTCCAGAGAACAGCTAACGTCCGTAAAACAGCTTAAAATGTCCAGAAATACTGAAAAAATAGGGAGAAAAAAAAATTGAATCAGAAAAGAAAAAGCTCGTTATATAGAAAATGCATATCGCTATTGAGAGGTTATTTTACGGAGAAAATCGTAAAATGTTCTTGGTTCCAGGAAAAAGTTCGCTGTATAGAAAAATTCGCAATACAGAGGTTCGTTATATGGAGGTTCGGCTGTAATTTGTTAGATCAATACACATTTTGTATAATGTTATTTTAATAAACGTAACTTAGAGTTTTAAAATTGATAGACAAAACAATTTTGACGAATCACAAACGATCTCAAAGAATTTTGATTTTAAAGTGAGCTGAATTAGAAATACTTCGAAACATATGTTGAAATAGAATTTTCAAGAATAGCCGTTTGCTTATGGCTTCAGATGATATTTTCATGATCTCAGTACTGCTTTGTCTACTTAAAACTCCTTTCTACAGCTGTACTATATTTGTGAGTGTAATCTTATTTTTATGGAGTTTTTAAT
>BMAV01002740.1:0-41282 GCA_019973955.1 Trichonephila inaurata madagascariensis
TGAATATTTCCTCACAACTTACGCATATATAGTTAATGTAACTCTCTCTACAATCAACAAAAACATTTGTTACCAAATACAGCTAGATTCCGTTAAAAAATTATTCATAATTATTTTTTCCATTTTATGAGATTTAAATCATTAGTTCAGCTGACGTCCCGGCTTTGTGTTAAGAACATACAATAGCACTTTTTTTTTTCCTTTCTGTATTTTATATAAATGAATAATTATTTCCTGGAATGAAAAATAATCCACTTTGTAGAATTTTTTAACTGTACTTGCAACCATTTTGTATTTTTAAGTAAAAGTTTAAAAAGAAACAAATACCGTAAAAATCGAGATTGGTAGTCAGAAGAATAAACTCAGTTTTTTTAACCAGGTAAAGTGTTAAAGTTCGTTTTATTTCTTTCATAACAAACTAAATAATTTATAAAATTCCAAAAAAGTTGGAACTTATTTTTTACCACCCAATTCGTATTAATATTATAAGTTGCGTTTATAACACTAGGCCTGCGTTTAGTAATGATAGATTTGACCACCCTGGGCTCAAATTTTTCGAAGAACCATATTAAGTAGTCCATAAGTACACACCCATACGCAATTCAATACCTTTAAAATGAAGTAGCGAAACTTATAAACATTGAATTATTAAGGGGCTTGACATCATTGCATGGTGAACATCGTTGTTCCTGCCTAACACATCAACTGTCATACCTTCACCCAGCAAATGCGTGGCGAGAATCAAGGTAAAATTTTTGAATTCAAAGAATGCAGTTCCGATGGAAATCCATCATTAATTATGCCTGATACCTGGGATGATTGTCACAAGTAGATATATGATGCTTTGTTTGTTACCATTATTTTTTGGACATTAGGCAGAATGCCCACGACAACGAACGCAATAAGCAACCGTCTTCCATCGATGACCTCGTAAAGGTATCCGACTACGTTCGGAACCGTGATTTTGCAAAAGCGTATACTTGGATAATGTTTATGATAGTTAGTGTCTATGTTTGTTTTTTTTGTCAAAATATTGTACTTAAATAATTTTTTATTATAATACTATTCTTAAAACAATTTTATATACATTTTCTAAACTAAGTAACACTAAATATCCTAAATATTATCCATTTATACACGCTTTTGCAAAATCACGGTTCCGAACGTAGTCGGATACCTTAAAACTTTAAACTACGGCGAATAACTCTATGCTAAAAATGATTAAAAACTGCAGTAAATCAACAGATTAATATTTTCATAAATGTTTTGCACTTTGATATAAATGTGCTAGATTTTCCATGGTGAATTTCTTGAAGATCAAACCAAAATGAAATGTTACAGCAGGAGCCGGTGAATAGTGCAGTAAGTTGCTGATTCATGTGTTACAACATTTTGAGTCTTATGCCCCTTTCAACTATAGTTTCTTGAAGTCATTAAATAAGTTTTACTTAACAAATGCTTCCTACAGAAATAAATAAATTTGCCTCAGTGTAAATAATTGAGAAAACAATATCAAAATCAATATTCCCATGAGTCAGAAACCATGAAATAGATTGATATTATTGAGTGCTTGATGCATATTTTTGGATATCATAAATACTTTAGAAGCGTTATAAAAACTTTCTTATCGAAAAACACTTAAGTAAAACACTGATTTATTTATTGTTCCATGATTTCTTTACAATAAATCTGAGCACATAAAATATATCTGACAAATATTTTTCCATAAAATCTAAGCAGAGATCTAAGGTCATTCAATAAATCAAATTATAGTTTGTACTGTAGACATGCATCACATAATCCGTCTTAAATTTATCTTTAGTTCATGTGTAAATTTTGATTTTTGTGTTTCCATTTATAACTTTAATCTTAGCAGTTAAAAAATTGTTAAATATCATTTTTTTTCTTTAAATATAAGATTAAATCCCCCACTAAATCTATTTTCAACAGAAAAATTCTGATTAGATTTTCTCGTATTTCAAAAACATAGCTTGTAGAATGTTATAAAATATTTTTATCTACTAAGCCTTAATCTGCTTAAACTTTCTTTTTTTGTCAAATGGCCTTGGATTAAATTTCATTTACATAGATAGTAAAAAGTAGTTTTTCATCCTTAATTTTTTTTTTAAAAAAAATATTTTAATGAAGCAAATGAATAAGGCGAAAAATTTACCTATCAAAACATAAAACTAGTCCTAAGAAAGTCTTCCAAATTAACCTTCCAAAAAAGAAAGGATTTTTAATTTGAATTTATAGATTAGAAAGAAATGTAATTACCAACATGTATACAATTTCTCAACCCACGCATTAAAGGGAATTATTTAGTTTAATAACTCAAGACATTTTTTTTATCATTTTTGTTGATGTGGTAAAGGTCCCATAAATGATGAAAATTGGAAATAAGTTATATTAATTTCAAAAATTATTACAAAAACCCCTTTCAACTTTTTTTTTAAAATACTTATTTTTACTTGTTATTATTCTGCTCTTTTAAATCTGAGGTAAAAGTATTTAACAGAATAAAGGCTTTAAGAATTTTCTAAGAAATAGTTCTGGTCGACTTTTGTCAAAATTTAAAACTTAGATATATTTATAAGAAATTCCTTTGCTCCATTTTATGCTCGTGATAGTGTTTTGGCTTGAATAATTTCTTTTATCTTCTTGCTTTATTGATAAGATGAATATATTAAAATAGTGGAGTAACAACAAGATAATTATCGAATTATATCATTAATTTTTGATAATAGTGTTATTAAACTATATAATGGCACTGTCCCTTATTAAAAAAAAAAGATACTTTTCGATGCCTTTTATAAAACTGATACTTTACATCCAAACATTCTAAATTTTTTTGTAAATTTTTACAAATTTAAATTCTGAGACTAAGACATTTTGTCATTTTCTATCTTTATTTACCTATACATATATATTTGAAAAGCGACTCTTTCATCGCGAAATATCTGAAACTATTTGATCGACATAATCTTGGCAAAAATGCTTCTTTTAAGTAGAAATCTACTAAGAATGAGATTTTTGGAAATCGCTGGTTACGCGTGGAGAAGTTTGCGTTAATGATAAGAAAATGTTTCCGTTTTTGAACTGTTAGACCTACAGAGTTAAAATTTGGCAAGTATGTTCCTTTTGTTGAGAGGAGATCCATTAAGAACTTTTTTGAAGAAATCGATTCACAAAGGGAGGGGATTTCATGAGTTATGGAGGTGTTTTTGTTGGGGAAAAAAGTCCTGTTTTCTAGCTATCGGACCTACAGACTTGAAAATTGTGAAGTATGTTTATTTTGCTGAGAAGAATCCGCTGAAAAATGATTTTTACGAAAATCAACTCCGAGACAGGTTACAGGGGATATGAAAGATAGTTTCTTTAATAAGCTTCCGCTTAAGAAATACAGTTACTGGTGTTTCTTTTAAATCAATAGGCTAATGCTACAAAAATATTTTTCAGTGCAATCGAAAGCATAATGCTAGGACGTAGATACATCTACTTACTAAAAAATTATTAAATAAAAGACTAATTAATAATGGTTACCTAAAAAACAATAAATAGTCGTAAAACATCATGAAGTACTCAGCAAAGCGGACGAGAAATGTTTAGTTTTGTACATGTTATAAACCTTTGTATATCGTATCATTGATTAGTAGGTCATGTTAGAGAGATAAGAGGCGTCTTGTTGTTCTCTCTAAAAATTGGGGTGGAATCGAGCCAAATCGTTCTATCAACGGTATGGTGCTCAAAGCTACAGCTAATGACAGGCGTACAACTATCCGATTGCCACAATGAATTCCGGGGACCTTGATCTGATGCTACTGTGGATCAGGTGACATAAGTAACAACAACATATTTTTTTCCTAAGTATTTTATTTTTCTATCTTTAAAAAATATTATTTTTATGCATTTTACTACATTCATATATCTCTGTCTTTTTTTTCTTGTAGATTATTGTTTGAAATGAAGTATTTAATCTAATTAATATATATCCTTACCAATCAAGTACTAATTACGTGTAAAACTATTGGATTATCTTTTAGCTAAAAATAAAAATAATCCACTAATAACCTAAAAACTGAAATAAAAGGCACTCCTTTTAAAAGATAAACCTTACCTTAATAAAAGATGTCTGTAATCCTTTTAACTTACTAAATTGTAATTTTTTTTCTAAGAAATCCTAAAAAAATCAAAAAGATTCTCCACTCCAACATTAGAGCATCCTTATTTCAATGTAACTGGGTGCTTAATCAGTCTTAAATTTATTTCTCACATAACAAATTGTCGTTCGTATTTATATGATTAGTTTAAAAATGCTACACTTTTAACAGCTCTCGTACTTTTAATCATAGATTAAATGTGATTTACTCTTATGGTTGAACTTATCTAAATTGTGATGCTAATTAAATGAATTAACTAAATCAATTAACTTCTAAAAACGAATTTTTCTCGTTACAGATTGTGAATTTTAGTGCAGAATGGCTCCAGATCCAGATCTTACACAAATCCGATTGCAAGCTCAAGAGACATTTTGAACAAATCTTTAGGAGAGAGAAGTAATGTGTACTAGATTATTTCTAACATTATTACAACACATTTTTTTTTTAAAAGTCAAGGGGGGGAGAGAATGTTATTTAAATATTGATTTAGAATGCGGCAGCTTGACTAATCCGCTATTGGGTTGTATTTCCAGTTTTGAATATTTCTGCGCAATTGATAACAATTGCATGAAATTTTAGATTTAGTGATTTTGTGACATGGGAAACCTTAAAAATTATAATATTCTACACTTCACGTTTTCGTAACTTTATTTAATAACTCAGATTTTTAATACTATTGTTCTTTTAATTTACTTATATTTATAGAATTAAGAAAAAATTTCAGCACAAAAAGTGGTATGCATTTTTTTAAAAAAAAACCTTTTAAAATAAAACTATACAGATCTTTAAGACATCCATTTACCATTAGGTATCTGTTCACACTTTCACTCCTATAACTTAGAAACTTTTGAAAAGAATTTTAAAAAAACTCTAAATTTAAGTAAACTACATGATGAGGTTTGATTTTTAATCTACTTCATGCTCTGAAGCAGCATGAGGGTTATAGGCAACGAACCTCGTAATTTTAAACTATGTCCAAGGAATTTGGACGACATCTAAACTGTCACCCCCTCCTAACTCCTACACCATGTCTACGTGAAGATTTTGGGCCTTGACTGATTAAACGTGCCCTCGACAAATTAGCCAATCTGCATAGCAGGTCTCCTAACTCCTACAGCATGTCTACGTGAAGATTATGAACCTTGACAGATTAAACGTGCCCTTGACATATTAGCCAATCTGCATGGCAGGTCTTCAACGACGCAAGGTTTCGAACGTGTAACTCAACAACGCCAGCCACGAGTTTGCGACCGACTCCTCGGCAATCATAGTCACAATTGTATGTTGAGACAATGGTTTTAGCTCATTTCGAGTTTGGGCTTGAAAATATACGGACCCCCTTGGCACTGGAGAATCGAAATTTATAACCAGAAAATCTGGTTTAGTCCAGCTTATCCGGATCTCTGGGCTCCAAATGCCCAATGGATAAACCGGCATTGCTTCGAGAATTATCAAGAATAGTAATCGGTTATATTTAGTGTGGACGACAAATAAAATTACCAATAATTCCGTTGTTATAACAAATGTAGACTGATTGCTGCTACTTTAAGATAAAGTTAATAGTCTGAGAATATAGTCTGAATAGTCCAAATATAGTCTAAAATTTAATAAAAAATTATTAAAAATCCATTTTGATATTCATGAATAGGAAATTTTTAACTACAATAATTGTTAAAAACTATCAGCAGTAAAATAAAGCTATTTCTTCTAATTAAACTAATCACAGCCCTTTGGTATTTTTCCAATTTATCATTTTGGAAGCAAAGACTTTTATTAATTGATATTAGTTTAAGAGGTGTTGGAAAGCTAAAATCTTATTTTTTTGACAATTTGAGATTTTTACATTTTCAAATTGTATAGATTTTACTCTTTCTAAAAATACCTTACTTTAACCTCCAGGACAATTAAAAGCCCTTAAAACCTATTTTTAAATAATAGGTTGAAACTGGGACACGCCCATTTGAATGGCAAAAAAATGTAAACAAAGTACTTTGTTTTTACATAAAAGTTGAACCTCTGATATAAACCAAAACGTTTATCTTTTACTATAAATTGAGCATTTCATTTTTTTTATTTACTAGCCGATTAGAAGCCTCACTGTATAATCAATTTATCTCAAAATGTAAATTTTGATGTTCGATATACCTTTTCTGAGTAACTACTGTTCACAAGTATATGTAAATTTTTTTATGATATATTTATAATGATGACTAATATATACTGAAATGAGCTTTTTGTAAAACTCTAAAATTTATTTTTTACAAACCTTTTACGTTAAAAATGGGTCAAATTTCGCAATGTTTGACGAAATATTTCATAAATTATTAAAAAATTCAAAATTAGCTAAAAGCTCACTTCAATAAAATGAGAAACTTAAACTTTAATAGTATGAAACATTTTAAGCATGTAAATATAACAGATTTTAAGAAAAGGTACATTGAAAACATTCAATTTAACATTGTTAGTATAGAGAAAGGTTTCCCTTAAGCTCATAAAAGTCTATAAGCGTCAAAAAATTTTGAAATACGATATAACAATCGATGTATAAGACTTTTTAAGTAAAGCATTCTTTTTCTTTTTTTTTTTTTTTTTTTTTTTTATTTTGTGAAGAAGAAATTTTTCCCCGTCAACATAATATTAATTTCCTCATCTTTTAAAAGATTAATCTTAAATGGCTTTTCAAAGGTGGGTTAAGTTTTTTTTTTAACTTTTTTATTATTCAACAGTTTAAACTTATGCAAATATTTTCGTCAAAAGCTTTCAAAACTCTTAGTTTGACTAAAAAATTTTCCACAAAAAAAGCAAGATCTAAAGGTAAAATATATTGCTTGTTCTTTCAAAAAATTCTGGGGAAAACATGATATTAATGGGTTTAGTGTGTATTTAAACTATTTTTTTTAGTTATTCACTGAAAACACACGAAGAAAAAAGATATGGCTACAGCGCGATTTAATTTAAGTATCTGAATAGGCGATTTATTTTTTAGACATTTACAAGATTTCGTAACTTACAGGTGCTTTTGCTAGATTTTTTTAAAACGTTTTTACTATTTTTGCTAATATGAAAGAAATGAATTTTAGGCATATATTATTTTTAAAAACGAAACGTAATTTTAATGCATTTGTTTGATGTATTTAAAAAACTGTTCCAAGAAACAATTTCTGTAAGGAATCCAGTTTGTGTGCAAGAATTTAGAAAGATTTTTATGAGTTAAACGAATATTTTTAATAATTCTTTAGTGTTTCCTTTCAAAGTTTAATCGGTCTTGCCCAAAATGTTATCGACCGTAGGGAATACTACACATAGTTCAGATACTTTATTTGTTAACATCATACTTAGCAGCAATGATAATTCTATCGGTTGATTGATTGATTTATTGAATATTAACTTTGCACTGTTCAGCTACACTAGGGCTTTTGGCGACGGTCCACGTAGTTTTGAACCATGGTCAAGTGACGTGGACGACACCTGAGCCGGCACCCCCTCTCCTAACTACCACACCACACCAACGGGAGGACGTTTCAGCTCTCGACAGATTTAACATGCATCGCTGCCCTACACGGCGGGTCTTTAGTGGTACTGGGCTCGAACTCGTGACAAGGCAAGCCACGATCCGATACCTATACCACTCGGCTCTACCGCGGCCACAATAATTCTATCGGAGATGAATGTAATTTTGATCCATGGTCACGTAAAAAGGACGATGCCTGTATTGATCTCTAACCTCTAAATTTCCTCATCACTGTAAGAAAAAGCTCAATAGACTTAACATGCTAACTGTGTGAAACCTCCATACAGCTAGTCTTTACTGGCATCTAGAGAGAATCAAACCTAAGATTCGATAGAAACAACGTCATCTACGAGGTTGCTACAGCGACAGTTGCACAGTAAAAAGTTTTAAAAATTGAAAATGGAAAGAAAAACTAACGTATTCCTTCTTCTAGGCAAGAAAAAACTAGATATTTTGAATTGTAGAGAAAATGTAATGTTTTCAAAATTGATTTACATGGATAAACTAACAAGTAAAAACAAAGATAAAAGCAGATAATAATAAAATTCGAAATATTAAAACCAAAATATAATTTTTCCTTTTATATAGTTGACACATATTTTTACATTGGAAATCAACTGAACCATGTGCTATAAAATGCAAGCACATAAATTTAAAATAAAATTCAACTATAGGAAACCACTTCCGAATTCAAAAAACATAAAACCCACTTATTTAATCTGTAAAAAGTCAATAAGTGAATCTAAAGTCAAAAATTTTCTATGAAATAGTCGATAGTTGAAATCCCCATATTATTTGCTAAACTTGAGAGAAAATATTTCTCTCATACTCTTACAAGATACCAATACAAGCAATGTGGTTAAATATTTATTAATACCAAAGAACAGCTTGGTTGGAACATCGTATTTTTTCACTGAAATTTATAATGTCGTTATATTTCATGAATAAAAAAAAACTTAAAATTTATTTTTAACAACTTAAATGCTGTATTTCTTATCAATTACTTACATATTTTGCAAAAGAAATCTTGAACGTCTTTGCGCTCAGTTGATGTCAAATAAGGCCAAAGGAAATGTGATGAAGGGAGTTAACGTAATAAAAAAAATGATTTGTGCGGAAAATTTTACGTTCAACAAAATTCAGTTCAACTGGCAGTGGTAATCATTTGAATAAGAAATAACAATTCTTATATAACATTTTCCTTTCTTTCAGAATAGGCAAAGACATTGAGATTAGGGATTGCAATACCGGTATACCGAATACCGGTGTTTTGAGCCATTTGTACAATTTTGTAATATCAGTATTCACAAGTTTAAATACAAGTAATCACAAGTTTCGATATTTACTATAATCTTTTAAAATTGTCTCCATTATATGTTCAGGGATCGTTAACATAGCAAAATAGTATGCATTTTTGTTTGTGTGTCTCCCTAACCGGCGAAATTAATTAGATTGGGGATAGAATTAATAGTTGCACTGTACAATCACGAGAAGTGATGAAATATGAGAATCATCCAAGGAGGTGAGCCAAAACTGTCTTATTACAGCTCAAAGCAATACTGTACACGTGTAGGATTCGTAATCTGATATTCGTATCTGTGAGACAAGGTTGCGGTTGTGAACAAAGTGTGTAATATTTCGATATATTTTAAATCGTTGAGTTTGCTATTCACATTGTATTTGCATATCATACTTTAGGGTTCAAGATATTTTTAAGATTCATTATATATATACTCATAAATAATAACCCATAATAATGAATAAGAATAACTTTAAAAAACATAAAAAATCCTTTGATAATACTTTGGTTTGGTTTCATTATTCTTATGATAAAAAGAATATGGTGGTGCAGTGTAAATAAGATGTTTTTTTTTTTCTTTTTTGTGATTTTGTATATACTGTTATAATTTGTAAGTTAGAAATTATTTTTGTGATATTTACACTTTCTATTAAAGCAAATGGCAAATAAAACAAAAAATATCTGTGTTTTCTTTCTTTCTCTAAAATTCCTACTACCGGTATTAAAACCGGTATCAAGATCTAATAAATACCGAATACCGGTATTGGTTTTTTGGTCCGATATTGCAATTCCTAATTGAAATCTGTATCTATGCAGCAAGCATGCCTAGACCATCAAACTACATCGGTATTTTTCTAGACTGTTGTCACATTGCTATTTTTCCACACCATGCCAACCAAGTCTCGATAGATTTAATGTGCATAAACCCCTCTACATGGTGGTCTTTAGTGTACCAAGACTTAACATGAATCCACAGAAACAACACTAGCCATATGCTTGCGACTAGGATCACACAATGGATATCTTCTGTTCGTGCAAGTGCATGACGTAAGCATTTTGCTCATTTTCAAACAGAACTTTCCCATGAAACTTTCTGGTAAATGTAACCTTGTGACGGGGCTTTATCGGATTTTCACACTAATCCTCTTGGGGAATCTTTGGGGCCATAATACCATTATTTCATACCCAATCCTCTCAAGAAACCGTGATATGCAGATTAGTTAATAGATATATAATGGAGCTTTAGTATTCGCGTGTTAGAATAGCAGAATAGGAGAAAGAGACTAAAAGCTGTGATGCTGAATGCCGTGAGCTGTTGGTAAGATATTAAATATAGAAACGCAATTATAGAACGGGTTTTAGCTTGTTAAAGAATCTAAGGTAGAAAAGAGAGAGATTCTTAGGATAATTTCTCATAAAGACAGTGGTTAGGATTTCAAGCGCTATTTACTTAGAATTTAGAATTACGTTATATCACTCCTGATTACATCCCTATAGTAAGAATTGTGCTGTTTTGAGCAATATATTGGAATAGAAATAAATTAGATTTGTTATGGTGAATTTGGGTGATCAATCATTTCCTCCTACAAATCTAGATCGCGTAGATGAAGAGATCATACCCCCAGGTGTGTGTGTGTATATATATATAGGGGGTATCACAACCTTTTAAATTAGACGGCAGGAAACTTCCGAGACAGCTGAGTAACTCTTACTTTCCTGTTACATCCCGTTGTAATGGACAACTACTGATTTTCACTCGTCATTGCAGCTGTTGGACGATTTTTATGGGCTCTTTATATGAATCCTGTCTCATTAAGTTACTGCCTACATAATTGATATTCAAAGCTGGACACTAAAAGTTGGACTAGTGTCTGGCCATCTACATTTCAGACTGTACTGTCTCATTCTTACGAAACTTCGACACCTTATTTTATCATCCAAATGTTAGTGTCTTTCATTTTAACTGACTGCACTTTAATTTAACCCAAAACACACCAAGAAAGACATCGAGGTATGCAAACAGACAAAGAGCAAAAATAAGCCCATGCGCTTAAAACCCATATGCTTACTTACAAAACACACTCTTGTTATTGACACTTAAAGTTGTAGCTTCTTTTTTTGGAAGAAATTAGTTTAATCTTTTGATTGGTACTTTTCGAGAAATTCGGCTACATGTTCTAGTTCGTCTTAATTTCGATTGGGTTTAATATAAACAAAGAATTTCATGATAACCTGAAATATAATAATTTGAAAAAAAGATATATATTTGTAAGGATACGACACCCGTAACTGGCAACAGTTGTATTTAGGCGGAAAGGGTAAGTTAAACGGGAAGACGGGAAAAGATACGAGATAAAGAACAGAGAGAGCCGAAGAGACGTTATAGATGATAATACATAAGAGAGAAGATGTTTGATATAAGTCGTCTATGATGATCTAAATCAATCTTTGTTTTGTATTTGTGTTATGTAGGACCATGCGTGCTTCTTAACGAATAATAACAAATGCTTGGTGCGATATAATGGATTTCTTATTTGTCTTCCTGTGAAAACATGAGCCCACTAATTTATATCCCCAATCTCCGATAGAAAAGAAATCTTATCTTTATAATATCATATAAAAAATGTCCAGCATTACTTTTCTTCATCGAAGCGAGCCTTACAGTTTTTGATTCTTCACTTTATCGTATAAGGATTTCGAGGTCTTTAAGATTTAATGTGTTACAATCATCAGAAATTTTTCATACATTAATTTTGTCCATCATGTAATATTTTTTAAAAAAACACTCGCTCTTTGCTAACATTTACCTCAGTAGTTGACACACTAATTAGGAGTAATAAAATTTTCTCCTGATCCTCGCAAGAAGCAAATGTATCGAAGATTTAACTCAAATTTAGAATCGTAGTTTATTGACAATGGTAATGAATCTAGTTCTAACTCAGTTACATATGATAAAACGATACAGCTAACTTCAGCTAAGCGTTGGTCTTTTATTATTTTATTGGATTTTAATACTGGTAGTGGATAAATACTGTACACTATAAAAATCTTGTGTGGTAAAAAAATAAAGTTTGATTCTATTACTTTTAATACTGCTTATAATCTAGCTATGTTATGAATTCTACTTTTAAGTAAGGATATAAAGTCAAAATCAAGATACACACACGAAGACCTCAGTAAAAGCCTTATTTAAAGCATCATCATAAATACTAAAATTCCATTTTCACTTATAGTATTTTAAAGCTTCTGAAAAAAAAAATCCCTACTTTATCAAAATATTTCAAATATAGCTATTGCATTTTCTTATGGAACATAAGTTGACACAAGTTACTCTATGAGACGAAATTCAATAACTCGGTCTTGTCGAGAAAACTTAAAATTTTATTTCACGCTAGTTTCAATACCTTAAAATATTTCAATGTGACCCAAAACGTAGACGTTATTTTGTCTACATATATTTTTGCCTCCAACATCAAACTCTCTCTAACTAAATTTCCGTTATTCAACGAAGTGTTCAAAAGCGCCATCTATCGTGATAACTGAGGAATGATTTTAACACTAGAACGTTCGGGATTTCGATTACCCTTAAACGTCCATCGGTGTCATTTCGACACCGCGATATAAAGTAATTGATTTAACTATATAATTGAGGACTACTGTTCAGTAGGGTCTAGGTTAAAGACTTTTTAATATTTCATATAATTATCATATACTATGACCCTTAATACCGTAAAAAAACTGACGTTGACATTATGTTTTGCAAAGCTTCTTGGACCACTGCTTTGTTGCAAAGCATTTTGAGTCACAAACCTGCCAGGAACATTATTATTATGCGTTTTCCTTTCTGTGTCAGCAACATATAAACCAGGATTTACTGGAATATTATCAATTACATGTGTTCAGATACTTCGCAGGCACTTTCACTCAATCGTATGTCTTCATCGGAATCTTAATGAGAGCAGGACAGCTAACCAGCATCTGATTTATTCCCAGAAAGCTCTCGCAACAAATTTAGCAATTTCATCAGGGCTTAGACCTTTTCTACGAGCCATCCTTTCAGGGTGTCTGTTTTGCGCTTAGTTCGAAAATCGAATGAATTTTTTTATGAGCAGATAAGAAAATGCTATGCAACGAAGCACTTAGACACAGCAATTTTAGAAAAATAAGATTCGCTTCCTCTGTTAACCCAATAACACTGCATTCAAGGCAAAGTAAATGTGTGATAGTACTGTGTTGTCTTCTATTAAAACCTCTTGGGAAATCTTTGGGGCCAGAATGGCAATTCTTTCCAACCAACTCAAGAAAAGAACGCGATTATGCAGATTAGAGTTGTGTATATATTGGAGCTTTAGTATTCGCGTGAAGTTTTATAAGGGGTCTATTAGTGCGAGCGAAGTTCTAAGAAGGAGAGTTCTGAATGAGTTCGAAGCCGGAAGATCATCCATTTGCCGGAACAAGTTGGATCAAGGATTATATTGACTATGTAAGGACTGGTAGCTGTTCGCCACGGATTAGCGGTAAGAAAGATTACATTAAACTTTAATACTTGAGCGTATTCTAGTCAAGTCAGGGAATCATCTATAAATATAGATTCGGTGGTTTATTGCGCTATTTGTTAGAATTACAGTTTCTGTCTCATCACTCCTGATCATTTGCCTCCATGAATTATATATAAATTGAGATAACAATAAACTAATTTTAGTATGGAATCTCTGAGTGGTCAATCTTTTATCCCCTCAAACATAGGTCGCGTGGATGATGAAGAGATGATAACCACAGCCCGTGGGCTATCACAGTACTTTGGGTAGTTTGCTTTACTAGTAGTAACTACTTAGCGAATTATTTGTTGAATGACAGCTATTTGTAATGATAAATCGCCTTGATGTCGAAATGACACCAGCGGACGTTCTGGGTATATATTTAGTTGTAAAATCACTCCTAATTAAAGTAGAATCACAAAAAAATATCTGTGTAATCACCAGGGAAAATGATTAAAATTCACGAAAAGTTATCAAATTTTCTGCAAAAATGCGGAAAGGAGAACAAACAATACTGGTCCTAGTGTCCAATGGACACCGACGGACGTTATAGTGCTAATACAAAAAAGACCAACTAATTTCAAACTTTCAATGAAGAATGAAAATATCTTCTCTTGTGTTTACTGATCTAATTTTAAGAACTGCTTATATCAACGCGATCCCCTTCTAAAGTCAAATACAGGCAAGTATCGTCAGAACATTTCCATCAAAGCTTCAATTAATTTCTCCCACCGTCTTTCAAGAAGCAACCATGATAACGTTGACTAATAAGTAAGTGTCATCGGAAAAGTGTCAAGTGAAAATGCGAGCCTTTTCGGCGCTATTAATTTACATTACCTCCAAGACGCAATTTTTGTTTCCGACAGAATTTCTGACTCCAAGAACTTTAATCACGAAGCGACAACAAAAGATGGGTAAGGGGAATGTAAACTACGAATTAGCTCCACTTAAAATTTTTACAGCTTGTTAAAGATTTTCTCTCGCTTTTCAGCGTTAAGTGTTAGTTGACACTTCAGAGAATATCTTAATTCAAAATCGAAATAGTTTCTAAAACTGGTTTATCTTGTGACAGTTCTTATTACCTTGTGTAATGAGAGAGAATGGCTGTTTTTGCTTCGTAGTTGGGGATGTAATTCTTAACGGTCTGCTGATTTAGGTAACTGAATTGTTTCATTGCAAAATATGTGTCAATTTAATTCAATTGCATGAATTAATTTTAGTGTATTTATTTCGTTACTGACAAAAGTCACTTCTTAAATTCATTCTTCAGATAATTAACTTCATTCAAAGTAAAATAATAGTTCCTACTATATGAAATATACCTGAATTGTACACCATATGATTTATATAGGAGTACCAAAAACTATATAATCATGTAGAACAGTTTTTAAACAGTTTTTTTACATCAAATGTGTATTCACATTTACAAATATTTCATTTTTGGCTATTTAAACACTAAGAAAAGTTTTTATTTCAAAAACCCAAAGCAGGAAATCAAATATCAAAAAGGCTTCCTAATATTTTTTTGTTCTTGCTTAGTTAAATATTAGTATTAAATTCGAACGTGTTTATACTTTTAGTTAGCACCTCTGACACTCGAATCAGCGCATATTTTAAAGGAAGTAAAAAGCTACTTATTTTGTATTAGTCTTTGAATGCTATTATTTTATCAAATATAAGAACCTGAACATTGTGGTGATATATTTTTCAGTATACAAATTAATATGCCTTTCTAACATTATATTTTCACCTTAATTCATTAATATTATTTTAATTTTTACTATAATAGAGATACTATTCAAACTATATATACCTAGCAATCTATACATATGTTGCACCACTAACTCTCTTTCGTTTATTTTATGTCGGTACATAAAACGTACCCCTTGTTTGAATCAGAATTTGATGGTGCGTTCTCTTAACCACCACCACTCCTACCGCAGTTACTTAAGTTTCCGACATATGTCATGAGCTAACTGTATGCAATGGGCTTATGCAGGAGTTCATTCTTTGATCAGCTGCGAGTCTGCTGAATGATGTTTTTAGAAGTGACTGTGTTGTGTATTTTTAATTGTAAATGAAAGTGATTCTTGTGATATTTGATGCAAATCATGTAAGTACATATATTATGTTACTAAATAAGTCAGTATTACAATAATTAGTACCTCACATGTGCATTGTTTGTAGGAAAATGCGAGAGTCCAAGAAATGAACTACTAGACTGTTGAATGTCCTCTTCTTTAAGAATACAAAATAGATTCCTTTTATTTTTTTCCAAAATGGACATGTTTATTGTGCCAGATAGAGTTGTTGTTCGTTATTTTTTAAGTAATAATATTTATTAAATAATAGTACGTATACAAAATTACGCAAAAGTCCTGAATGAGCTATATAGCTCATGTTCAGGAAAAATTAAATACAACTAATAAACTTCTCATATATATGCTGACTAAATAAAACTTGGTAAAATAAAATACTGTATAGAATAGAACATTTAAAATTAAAACTAATATTAGGTAAATTAGGACTAAACCCTAAAATTAAGCTTAAAAAATTAGATTAGGAAACACTGAAAACGTTTTAATATATAGGAGGAATAACAGTACAAGATGAAAAAGTGAATTTATTTGTTTCCCAACTATAAAGTAACAGAATGGATGAGTTATGTCCGTAAAGTTCCATTGTGCCTAAGGAAAAAAAATCACGTTTCCAGAACTATCATGCTGCTTGAAGTGTGGTGGTGCAAAATATGTACCACAGCTATTTTCTAAAACTTTGGACACCGTTTACTTTAAAAAGTGTTTAATATTATTAATATGTATCAGCTTTTGTTCAATAATTATAGTTTGTGTGGTTTATCGAAACTTTTTGTAATTATTTCCCTCTAGTGCATTATTTTTGTCAAAAATTCAGCGCATGAAAGAGTTAAAGAAAGAACAGCTCTTGAGTCATATCAAGAAAAATCGATAAAAAAAAACAATAACTTCATAACTGTACTGTGCACATAAATATTGTTTCCATGTATTCATTAAAATTTCATTAGGAAACAAAATTTGTAGAAACTATTTATTTCGTAAATATTTAAGGAAAGCGAAAACCGAAACTTTACTACTAATTTCAAATTAAAGCGTTTCTATTCGATGCTCGAGCTTTATTAGAGTATCCCTATATTTCTTTCATCGAAGCGAGTCCGAAATAAATGCAATTAAGCAAATGATTAGTTTGATTGTCTCCAAGCGCCTCTGCGAAACGGTGTTTTTTTTTCTCTCTCTCTCTTTTCCAATGCAACCAAAATTAGAATTTCTAACTGACAGGAGGAAGTATGTTGTTTAGGAAAGTATATCTTTTTAAAAGCATTAAAATTAACTTGTTGGAAATTTCATGAGCGATAAAGGTATTTTAAAGAGAGATGAGAATTTGTTTTTAAAATACTGTACAGTCTACAATTATTTTTAATGAATATCAGCTAGTGTGCCTTTTCATTCTGAAAAGCTTCAGCTGATAGGGATGCATTTATTGTCAAGAATTAAGTATTGTTGTACTATTTTCACAAGAAATTTAGACTGCGTGCATTTAAAATGTAGACTTTTTTGAAAAATTATGACAGCTATTCAAGTTGCAAAAGTTATTTATTCTTAAGAATTCAGAAGGCATAAATTTATTTCGAATGAGAAAGTTAGCATGCATGCTAATCTCATGGTATTAAAAATATTTCTCAATTGTAAGCAACTCCCGAAATAATAAGATCGTAATTAAGTGGTAAACAACTTCAGTAACTTTTTAGAAAAATCAGAAGTATATAGATTAAAATAAGAGATTTAAGTTTTATATTGAAAAGTAATGAATTACGCGAAACCCTGAAAATGTTTTCCCAAATTCCTTTTGATTTACTATAGAAAATCACTTTAAAAAATAATTTTTCACAGAAGCATATTTAAAACGGTATATTATTAAGTAATTAGCAATTCTGAAAGGCATTTTTATTCCCGTTAAATTATTATATAACTAAAAAAAACTTAAACTCAGGGAGGCAACAGCCCATGAGGGCCAAAGCCTACTGTACCCATCTCAGTGTACGTGACCATTGGACGCTGAGGTGCATGAGCAGAGGTCCCGATCAGGTGGTCACTCTGAAGCGAGATCCCCAGTGTTTAGGTCCCCAAACAAGCTTGGTACTCATTTATCTACCCACTTCAGGAGGGATGAAAGGATGAGTCAACCTTGCCCAGCCCGAGGATAAATTATTATATAAGAAAATAAAAACAATACGATAGCACTGTAAAATTAGAAATATCAAAAACTTTTTTTTTTCATTAAAATTATTTTTCGAATGTACATAATTTGGAACATTCTACCAAAGTTGATCACAAGTGAACATGTTAATCTGAATAAAAGTCCATTTGTCAATCATGCAATAAAAACAACACACTCTACTACAGAAAACAGACGTTATTCACATATTTTCAAAGTAATCGACAGTAAATAATTATCACACTCGTATAAATTACCAATAGCATCAATTTAAAATTCACACAAACATAAAAAAATAGAAATTCAAATCCTTAGTTACAGTATTACATCAGACAGATGAGAGTCATTGTCGAAATCCGACAAAGTTTTGATCCATTGCAGTAGAGCACACAAAAAAGGGGGGGAATCCCTGGGGCCCGGACCCCCCCCCCCTCCCAATAGCCCTTTTTTTCGATTGATTAAAATCCTTTGTAAATAGTACACATAAAATTCAATTAAGTATATGCTATTAATAATTTATTTTATTAATTAATGCTAATTACTTAGTCAATAATTTTTTTTGCTTCCGACATTCTACAAAATCAAAAGAATAAAGAAAATGTTTTACAGCATATTGGGGTATGATACGAGAATGGTGAACTTTCGATCCTGGACCCCTTCTCCCCCTTGAAAACATTTTGAGTGCGCAACTGATCCACTGTAGTATATAATTTATTTAACCACTGATGACATTCTAGAAGCTGGATATATTTTTTCAAATGATCTCATCCCCCTGAACTTTTTACATCTGGTGCATTAATTTTTTGCCAAAATTTGTTGCCAATTCTACCCCTACGTATTTAGCAACACTTAATTGGTCTGTAAGCTATTTTCCCCGCTATGATACCCTTTTGGCAGAGAAGGGAACAAAAAATCTAAGTTTGTCCGTAACAACATGAATAACATAAGAAATTTACTTTGAGAGCTCACATTTAATCAAAATAAAGATTACCTTTCTTCTTAAGATGAAAAATCTAAAATATATTCTCGCGTGAAAATCAATCTAATTTTAAACCTAATGATTAAACTAGATTAAAATTACATCATGAAATTTATTCTGTATAGGATGTATAGAATATAAGAAAAATTTACCTAATATTTAGGAAAAATCAATTGACATTGTTGAAAATAACAACAATGGTTCAAAAGCAAAGATAACTGCTTTAAATATGAATTTAAAATGTTTTTAAAACTTTATTTTAAATGTTAGCTGGATGTAAATATTTTTGCAGAAAAAAGCCGTATAATTTTTATATTGAGATAACTATTTAATGTAAATTTTAATCACTAGAACTGCATTTTCTTAGAAATTTATGTGGTTCTAAGAACATTATACCGTGATATTTAATATCTATATTTATCTTAAGTTTCATCTTATTTATATCTCTAAGACATTTTATATTAACATAAAATGTCTATTGAATTTATTTATATAAAAAATTATTATTATAAAACGTTCAGATATTTAAAAATATTTTCGAGGAAATTGTATTGATAAGTAAACATTGATATAATTATTGTTTGCCGTGTAAAAAAATAACTCAAGGTACTATTAGCAAAAGAATAATTTTCTAACGTAATGGTGACTCACTATTGCAAAACTTTACCATTAGAATTAATCAGAAATTAAATTTCAAGGCTTCAACACTATCTAGCTGCATCTCTTTTACGTAATGATAATATTGAGCAATCCACTACCATTGCATAATTTATCAGATTTGTATTAAGCTTACGAAAGCAATCTAACATCAAGATAAAGTAACGAACATCGGGCGGCATAAATATACAATGCGTGTTCAATTACAAGTTACAACATAATCATTATCTGAATTAGCTGGTTCAGTTAATAATTTTTTTGCTTTCTTATCTGAAGACTATTTTAATATATTTTTAAAAAAGTTTTCTTAGTTTATTAATATTTGTAATAAATGTTTAAAGATGTTGTTAATGTCACATCTTATTTAATACAACAAGATAAAATTTATTTGATTTTGATTTGTTTTAGTTAAGTCAAATAAAAAATATTTTTAATAGCTTTTATAATGTATGTAAATTAGTTAATTCTGTGAAACCCATTTAAACATTTTATATTGGTATCGAATAAATATTGTTTTTGTTATTGAATATTTAAAGTAAAATATATGTTTTTCATCACAGAAATGTTTTTAAATACTTGAAGTTTTTAAGAACATTATATTCAAGAATAGAGTTGATTATTTTTAATTATTTTATTTTTGTAGAAATAAATTATCAATATTGTATAAAAATATGCTTTAGCAGGAAAAAGCATTATATGAAAACATGTAATACATTTTATAAGCATAAAATTATTTCACGGATAAAGATTATTACATTTATTATAAAACTATCGACTTTATAAATTATCAACTTAAGTTTAAAATTTTAATTTTAATTGATAATTGACTTAATAATAAAATAATTTACAGGTAACGTTTTATGTAGCCTAGGATTGCATAAAAGAAATTATCTTTTTTCCGAATAGAATTCGAAAGTGAATTGATCAAACGGCTAAAAAATAGTTTTAAAAAATCTAAAACAGATATAAAATAATAATTAAGGAACTTTTATTTCGTATAAAAAGAAAGAAAGTAATTACTTAATTTATATTAATTAATTTACGATTAGTTATGATTATACAGAGAATTAAGGTGTGACAAAAAGATCGAAACACAGAAATTGGAACCCAAAACATGTAACAGAGCCCTACAGAAACAACAGTAAAAATTTGCCTTTTTGTAAGCATTAGTTTTACATTTAGTTAAGTTTACTAGTACTTTTAAAAACATTTTCCACTAAATATGCAAAATCTCTTAATTTTCAACACCAACATAAAAAAATTAAAAAACATAGCTTTCCCAATTTGCTAATTTTGGAAACATTATTTTCAAATTATAACGAACCGTGTATAAATACATCGTAAAAATGTGAGTTTCATTCAGATTAATATAAAATTTCCGTCGAAATAAATAACTAGATTGACACTGCAATATTTTATGGATAATTGTACCTTTTCTTTATATATAAAACGATTTAATGCTTCAAGAAATCATTAACCGATTCAATGAGTAGAGTAATTGTCTTGAAAGTGTGAAAGAGCAGTAAATAACGATAAATGGGTGCAGTAAACTCAATTGG
Organism: Trichonephila inaurata madagascariensis; assembly: GCA_019973955.1. NCBI lineage: Eukaryota > Metazoa > Arthropoda > Arachnida > Araneae > Nephilidae > Trichonephila > Trichonephila inaurata. Next base: position 20,956 of record BMAV01002740.1, read on the forward strand.
TTATTTACGGACCGAAAGAGGCTCAGACGTTGAACACAATTGCTCTCCATCAATTCATCATCTTAAGGGATGCGTCTTGGATCTATTGTAGTATTCTAAATTCGTCTTATGAGATTACTAAAAGCGGAAACCCTATTAATATTTTAATATTTATCTTACTACCTTCACAAAAATTGTGATATCTTTGTGATATTTGCAATTAATCCGGCCACTCACTCAAAATTCTAACTGGAAAAATAATTTAAAAAATATAATTGAATAATTACATTTGTGCATGATTCTTTAAACTAGAAACCATGCGATCTAGAAACTGTACGACTACTATACATCTAATAAACAAAATAATTTTTTTTTACATAAAAGTTAATGTTTTAAAATGGTTATGTTTTACAAATAAAACACTAAAATGTCTAGGACACTATAATCGTGAATGTATTATAATAAAGTACCATCATTAAAGAAATAAAGCATTCACATTATAAAATTCGCAATGAAATATTTTTAATATGTGTATACTTTAGATCTCCATATAGTGATATAATAATAATTATTATTACCAAACACCAAAATTTTCATACGCTTTGAGAAAAGTCTTACAGGAACATCTGGATGAAACTTTCAATTTGTTTGGTACTATAATATATAACAATATTTTCCTTCAACAATTCTAATTCGATTAAAAGGTTTAAAATTAATGTTGTTCCTAAATAATCACCAATTATTCACTAAAGAGCAGCAATTAGCTCTTCAAACAATGGTGTAAAAATAATTCAAATTAGTATTGACACTCCTTTCAGAATTAAGTCATAATTAGAACATATAATTGATGCAGAGTAAAGTTAATTCATATGCATGAATTCTCCTTTAAAATAATATTCTTACTGGTCAACCTTTAAATAGCAAGAATGAATGAGCAATTTTATCAAATTTATAATCAACGTCTTTAACGTAAAAATTTCTTCAGGGCAAGAACTTCTCAAAAATTTTATATATTAATAGAATAAAAAATTAAAATATGATTGAAATTAAAACCATACAACACTTTGTTATTTTCTAGGAAATAGTATTAAGATCTTAGAACTCCTTATGTACATTAAAATTTGCACTTTGATGCAACCTCAAGGTTTTAATTGTTATGACACCAAAGTATCTATCGTTTGATCTCTAGTTTTATCCTGGAGTTTCTTTTTTCGATAATACTTTATTTACTGAAACAAATTGTTTAAAATAATTAATACTAGCATCTTTTTTTGCCAGACTTAGTACAGTATGAATTGAAATTGATTTGTTTATTTCTCGATTAATTTAATTTAGTGTTTATTAAACATGCACTTTGAAGCAACACGAGATTTATTACGTGGGGCATAACGAGGTTAAGGCACATAATTGAACATAATGACGGACCTCGTAATGTTGAACCATGTGCCTCAACGGCGGGTTTTCAGAGGTACCGGAACTCAATTCAACTGAACAAAAGAAACGCCAGAGACGAATTCGCGACCATGACCATTCGACTACCGTGACCACATACATTCGTTTATGAGAAAAGTGTACACATTTTATGATGATTAGGGATTGCAATACCGGTATACCAGGATACCGAATACCGATATTTTGAGCTATTTGTACAATTTTGTAATACCGGTATTCTCAAGTTTAAATACCATTTTTTCGATATTTACTAGAAACAGAGCATACGTTAATATTAGACTCTAAAACATTTTGAAATAGATTACTCTTAATGATGAAACGACTTTTGAAACTGAAAAATTTAATCCAAAAAGCAATGATCAGCTTAATTTGTAAATTAATTTTTCCGATAATGAATTCGACTTAATATCCAGAACTGTATCAGCTCTATTTCTAATAAAACTGGCTAGGCATTATGTCGGAGAGATTCTAATTTGTTAACACTATAAGGCAGCAATAAATTTCATGTTACAGTCACTGGAAGAACATCACACACCACTATCTGAAGAATTATATATTACATTAACATGTCGCACAGAAGAAAGGCATACCGAAATAGAAAATGTCTTACGGTATTTATATAAATATAATGATTTTAAAAATGAAAATGAAAAAGAAGAAAAGAGATTTAACTTGATCTAATTTGAATTGGTTATAGTAAATTTTCTTAAAGTTTTTTACCGACAAACCTATCTACATTCAAAAGAATTCGGTACAGTTATCAAAGATGATGACACTAAATGTCGATAGAGAAAGGAATCACCTCTTGAACAAAAATTAGGATTAGCGATAACTAAAAAAATTTCAACAAACCAAAATACAATACAGAAAGCTATACTCAAAACCATCTGAAGAGAAATCGATTTATTTGAAGATGAGGGATACTTGGAAGAAGTCAATTACGCATTGGTAAGAGTACCACGAACTAGCGTAGATACCGAAAAAACGTTTTCGACAGCTGGTAATTTTTGCACAAAATTACGTTCCAGGCTTAATGACAGTACAATTGATGTATTAGGATTTTAAAGATCACACATTTCAAAAGTTTGTAATAGTACCACAGATTGCATAGTGATATTTACAATTTTTCGTGATTTAAATAAATAAGGTGTTCTTTTACTTTTTTGTGATTCTCCAGATACTGTTATAATTTGTAAGTTACAAATTATTTTTTGTGATATTTACACTCTCTAATAAAACTGAAAAATAAAAATAAGAAACACCTGTGTTTTCTTTCATTTTCTAAAATTTCTACTACTGGTATTAAAACCGGTATCCTGGTATTAAGCTCTAAAAAATACCGAATACCGGTATTGAACTTATAGTCCGATATTGCAATTCTTAATTATGATTCATAACAATTCATTAAATATTCTTAACATAACATAAATTTCTAGCTTACTGAAAATGTACCAATCATTTGTCGTGTGATACAAAGCCTACAAACACACTAAATCCAAACAATATTTAATACAGCCATTATCTATATTTAATAACGTACATAGTTTGAAAGTTAAATATTACGTGATATACTATCCGGTATTACATTATTAGACCATAATAAAGTATCGGAAATTAAATTTAAACAAAAATCATCATAGATAAGGAGACGTTAAAATTATCTATTAATGGACCTTAAAATATTATAATGATGATTAAAAATAGAAAAGGGGATATTAACATTATTTGCTAAAAGAAAAATCATTGATAAAGATTTTTACAATAAAGTAAAAATATTTTTTTTCATAATTGTTTTACCTATTTAAGCACACCCTTAAAACGTTTTTAGTTTGGATCAACTTTAATTATCATTTAAAATTCCCCTAGGAAATCAAACAGATTCAAATTGTTTACGAAAAATTTTACCCATGAACTTTAATAACTTAAAATATACTTGCGGGTTGGTATATACTGAAAGAATTGAGAGATCATTCTTATTTTGAAAAAAATAATTAGTAGTGTTATATCTCATCGGGAAATCACTCGACAATTAAGTAATAAAGTTCATAACTATGGTAAAAAGTATAAAGACATAGAATAGTTTTAAGAATAGTTTTGAAAGGTGATTTGAAGTTATTCAAAAAGACAACTACTTGGACTTAAAACAATTATTTTTTTTTATTTTGATGTTAATTATGACGAAACAAGAAAACCCTGTAAACAACTTTTGATGTTTACAGGACTTTTGAGTTAAACCCGTGTAAACAACAGAAGTTGTTTATCATGATGTACATCATGGTATACCTTCCTTTTTCGGTTAAAATTAAGGTAATCCAAGATAAAGCAAAGAAATACCTTTCATTAAAATTCGTGGAAAGAATTTTGCTTGCATCATTCTGTATACCATGAAATGAGAATCCGAAAGACTTCTAAAATTTATTTGTTTTGATCAATCAATGTCACATTAGAACTAGCTTGGTGATGTTTGGAACAAACTGCATTACTGCGAGCTACCCGAATTCATCCCTAAATCATCATATTTCCATCAATAAGACATTAGAGAACTTGATTACTTTCAAGTTTTACAAATCTCATTGTCTTCCATGATATATTTGAATGGATTTTCATGATTCTGAAGTAATTAGAGGTAGTTCCTAACTCTCAACATGATATCTGTATTTTAAAATTATTTTTAAGCATCCAAAATTTTCTCAAAATTATTCGTTTTACTTTTCATTAAACATAAAAATTCACTATATTGAAACTCATGAAAAAAAAATACATGCTTCGATTTCCACAAAATTTAATTATACATGTGTAAAAATAAGTCGAAAGCAGTGCATATCTCATCCACTCTATCTTCATATATAGTTCTTACTCAGTTCAATAAATAATACAAATTCAGCAAACTCCAATATAATATAGAGCAAAATTAATTTTATTTCGTATGCCTTAACAAAATGTAATGAATGCAGATAAATTTCCTGTTTTTATGCCTTTTTGCCCACATTGCTTTATGTAGCACATCAAGAAAAATGTACTAATACTTTAATATAATAAGCTATGCCTTACTGACTTAAGAAAAGGAAAATAATCCTTAAAATGTCCTATGAAAAAAAAATTTGTAATATTATTAGTTAAATTTCTTTCTCGTGTATCAAAATAATTTTCCAGACATTTTGAAAAATAAAGCATTTTGTAGCTCGTCTTTATATATTCTTGTTTAAATAGTACAAAGAAACAAATTTGTTTGCATCAAATAAATTTGTTAAATCTGATATTAAATATTATTGAATAGTCATATCAGGCTTATGATTTCATATTTATCTCCCAAATATTTAAATATGCGCCATATTTTTTATCCATTAAATGAAATAGTATATATTAAACACATTATTTGATTAAATAAACGCTTTTTATAAATGTCCTTAAATTTATAAGCATAACCAAAAATTATTTAAAATAATATTTGAGTAAGGAAATGCAATCAATTTTAAAAAATAAACGTCAATAGAGGCTCTTTAAATATATATACTATTGAAATTAATAACTTATTAATATGATGATTAATTGAAATCAATCGTACAGGCAATTATCGAGAATTATTTTAGCAATTTTTTTTTTTTTTTTAGACTCTTCCAAATTTGCAACAAATTCATATTATATTCAACATTTCATTATTTTTATGATTTCATGTAAAGTTATTTTGTGATACACACAATCAAAATTTTGTTACCAAATTCCTTTTTCTATTTGAAAGAAAACAAGTATAAAAGCAATCAAAAAGAAATAATTCAATTAAACAAAAAATTAGCGTTCAATTTAATTATAATCATGCGAATCATTTTATTAATCTTGTTTTCTGCCAAAAAATGAAATTTTGCTCAAACTATTTAAATTTTAAAATTTTATTAAAAGACTATTTAAAACTGAAAACTATTAATTAAAACTGAAAACTATTTATTAAAAAACCTATTTATTAAAACTCTCTCTGCACTATTATTTAACTGCACTATTTATTTAAAACCAACGGAAAAAAATCAAATCACAAGTATTTGAATGTCAAACGATCCATTTATTTAAAATAAAATAAAATTTAATTCGTATGAATTATTTTTGTAAACATTGATAAAGGTAAACTCCATGCGTGGAAGTTGCGAAATTTTTTATAATTGCTTATATGTATGATACTTTGGCCCAAAATAATATTATTAATACAGTTCCATTATGAACAGTCATGGAAATGAATATGGCATAAATAAAAAATATGAAGAAAATTCATTTGTGTTTCTATCGAATTTTCCATAATTTTACGTACAACAATACTTTGATATCCGAACAAAAAAATTGCCAGGAATCCAAAAGCTCAAACAAGTACGAGAAATATGGTCACAACTCACTCTTTTAGAAATGTTTGACAGCAGTAGAGTTCAAGGGATATTGTATCTTCGAACTCCAGGCTCCGAAAAGGCTTTGTCAGGCCAGAAGGATAAAAATGTTATTATAGGAGGAAATGGAAAGACATACTTCTTTGCTAACCCCCTCCTGTTCACTCTTCACATTTAACCGGTGCTCAGGTCAACCTTATACGTTGTCAAAAATTTTAGCGAAATAATATTGTGATTTCCGCTATTAATTTCATTCTTGCGTTTGTGCGTGCATGCGTTTTATGCTATTTTTTTCGATAATTACAACGATAGATTAATCATTGATTCTAGTGAATTATGTGAGTGAAGTATTAAGGTCTAAGCAACCGTATTCATCGAGTAATAACGTTATATATTTACACCAAAATCTTTGTTGTAAAATCTTTTAATCGTAAGATAACCTTTTTAACGACTTTAAATCTAAAAATGGTTTTGCTCTTATTTTTACTCGATATTTCAAAACCTTTCTGAATGACTTACTTTGTTAACATTTCTTTATATATTAAAAATATTCATTTAATAATTTTTCTAAAAAGTTAAGCCCAAATGAATTCGTAATCATGTAAAGCAGGCATTATCATCAAAGTGCTCAAAACCATTGATAGTTAAAATGTACATAGGATAAGTGATCTTTATATTTTACGAAATATTTTATGTTGTTATATTAAAAAAAAAATAAAGACTATAGTGAAAAAAATAATTAAAATATTTTTCAATAAAAATATTATTTTGGATGAGATTTCATTCTAAATATATAAAAAAAAGCTTTGGAAATTTCCGATTTTAAGAGAATTTTAATTAAAAGATTAAAGATTTAAAATGGTGCAAAAATAAAAAAATTAATTTTTGCAACATTATTTTTAAATTGCTATAGTTGGTATGGAGTTCGAAAGCAACAGTAATAAAAAACTAAATACATTTGCAGAAGAATGAATATATTAAAATTTTTATTTCTGTTACATTTTTATCCTTTTTAAAATTTTATAACAGACTATTGATAATAATTTTTAAAATAATTTCAAAAGAGAATTTTTATAAACTTCCAAAAAAATTATGGAAATGTTTAAAACAAAAAAAATTACAACTATTTAAAATCAATCTAATTTTTACCACATAATTTCACAAGAAAAAAACATATGTATCAAATAAAAAGATTCAGAAAATTTTAAAAGCTCAACACATAATTCGTCTAAGCCAAAATGAATCAGTCTTAAAAATGAATGTGAAATTTTTTGTAATATGACTAAAAAGTGGACTATGTTTTTAAGCATGTAAATATATGATAGAAGTTAAAACAAACTAAACATTTTCACAATCAACAAAGAACCAAACTTATTACTCAAAAGTGTAAAAATATAAAAATTGAATCACATTAACGGCCACGAATATAAAAAAAAAACCACATAACATCATAAACTTCATATTTTTGCTAATATGATTAATTATTCCTAGAAAAGATAATGAAGGGATTTTTTTCTGGAGGAGGGGTTCAAAATTAAAGAACACAATGAAAAAATTGATCGTCTGCGTTTCATATGATCTCCATTTGAATGTGACGTTAATGAAAGAATAAATTCTTTCAGTCCCCCCCCCCTTAATATTTGTTCTTAAATGGAGTTGGAAAAATAACATGCAATAGCAATAACTCACGACATAACAGCTGTTGCGTTTCTGTTTGTTTGTTTTTTTTCTTTTCGCCCTTTAAATATATATCATTTGCATAGTTTAAAAAGATTCAAAAAAAAGTTATTCTTCCCTTAATTAATAGAGAAAAAAATTTGAAAAGGTTAAAAAGAGAATTACAAAACACAAAATATCTATATTACATCCATTCTTCAAATCTTTTCCGTTCTTTTTTAATATTAATTGTGAAAAAAATATGTTTTTTCCAAGAATTATGGCTCAACGATAGATGTCTACGTAATAAACTGTATGTTTCAAATCATACTACTCCTTGGAGTGTATGATAATTCATTTAAAAATAAAAAAAATTCAACAAATCATTTCTCCTCAAATTAGAGAGTAAAATTTATGGAAAACATTTTTGCAAAAAAATTAATTTCAAGAAAATTATAAGAAATAAATCAACTAACATCGTAATATACTTTCACTGACTGTGCAAGTAGCTCTGTTATAACGTTAAAAGATTAATGAAAATTATAATTCCAAATCTACTTTACTTTCCATATTATTTTAGCCTTATTTTCTATATTTTTAGTCCTTCAATTTTCTGTATTTGCATTAGTATAAAAGTGAAAACATGAAAAAAGATATAGTTACTTTCCATACTTATATCGTTAACAGTTATTTTTTAGAATAAACTGCCCTTAAGAACGGATATTTTACAATTTTATCTTTTCCTATTTTTGGCAATAAATAAGAATACCATTTATAATTGCACAATAAAAACAAAATAATATATCACTTACTTGTTGAATAGGGGGATATTTGAGGTTCAAAAAGAGTTAGAGTTATATCCTCTCTTCTAATAAGTGGAAAGTTCGGTCATGAGTTAATGTTCATGGATTTTGATTGAACACATGCTGTTCAAAAAGTAGTTACAACAAGTTATTGGTTGATTTTTAAATCCAGTCTGTTCATTAGAAGTTCTTGGTTGGTTTTTGAACCAATGTTTTTAAAAGACTATGCTTCGATCCAAATATTGATAGTGCGTCCTGTAAAGAGTAAAACACTTCCAATTAAAAAATTTAATCCTTTTTGATATTATAATTATTCTTGCGGTAGAAGGGTAAAATAAATAACAGTAATATTTAACAAAAATATTATTTCTTATCATCCAATTTTTAAAGAAAATAAAATGTCTATTTAGAAATTTATAGAAATTTTTCAATCTGATAAATCAAAATATTTTAAATATGTGAATTAATATCGTATAACTTAAAAACGTCTTTTTATGATTTAATTCTATTTATAGTTGTTTGAATGGAATTATATTATTTTTAACCAAATGAATTGTCATCATTAATTGCTCTTATTTGTATGTTCCTTTAAATGCTATACTCTATTTCTATTCAGTTTTTATTAATATGATTTTTAAGTAAAATAATTATTTTTTGCCATACCATTTACCAACGCCATCTACTATATATTTATCCTTTGAGCAATGGCAAAATGCTGTTTGTTTTGAAGTTTGCTTATTAGAACCTGAGAAATGCGTCAGTTGTAATTTGTCTCTTGTTAGGAGAGGTTCGCCGTACAGAAGATATGACATCTGTTTAAAAACTTTGTTCTCAAAATTAAAAGTGTTGTGTTTTAAATTCGAGAGTATTTAGTCCTGTGTGTCCACTAATTGACACCCCAGTCCTTTCCCTTTTTTTTTAATTTCGATCATTTATTTAGTTTTATTATTATAAGCATTATTTTACGTAAAATGTTAAGTTATTCATTCATGTTAAAATTTGAGGTAATTATTTGTATAAGTTATCGTTCCCGCATTGTCGATAACGTGATACACAACTCATATATAAATGCAGAAATTTAAAAGTATGTTATTGGCCGTAGTATATTGTGTCTCATTTTATTTATTTATTTTTTTTTGAATAACTACTCACCTTTGTATCAAGAATCTAAATGAATTATTAAAACAATTTATAAAATGTTTGAAATGGATTCTAAGGGATTAATTTTTGTATAAATCCCCATTCTACTATCTTGAAGATAATAAAGAAACTTGAGAGAATAACATCACACAGAAAACTATTTTGAAATTTATGAATACACGTGCATTTAGGTACCTTCCGAGATATATAAAATTTTAAACAATTCAAATACACTACTTTATTAGCCTAAGATAGTTGCAATTACACCGGAAATGTAACACGCTTTGCAGAGACTTAATCCATTTTCTTTTCCTTCAAAATGCTACTCAATCTTTATTTCGGTTGCCTCCTACATGAGGTATACGTACCTCAAGGGCAAAATAATACTTCGGTGTGTGACGTAATAACCAATAATTAAATTATTGGTTTTCTTACGTCTAGCGCTATTAATTACAATATTTACATTTACATACAAATTCACTTCATTCCTGCAGAATACTTAATTGGTGACGTAAAAGGTAAAACACGATATTTGTTTTTGAGTATTTCCAACAGACTGCTGTCTCCCAGTGGTCAAGGTATCGGATCATGACAGGCATGCCATGAGTTCGAGCCCAGTACCACTAAAGACCCGCCGTGTAGGGTAGCGATACACGTTAAATCTGTCGAGAGCTGAAACGTCCTTCCATTGGTGTGGTGTGGTAGTTAGGAGAGGAAGGTACCAGCTCAGGTGTCGGCCACGTCACTTGACCATGGTTCAAAATTACGTGATCCATCGCCAAAAGCCCTCGTGTAGCTGAACAGTGTGACGTTAATATTCACCTACTCACTCCACACTCTTGGGTGGGGTGATTCCTTCTTATATCTCTAATTTCACTCGAGGTTCGGCTCGTAGGTGGAGTGTTGTTTTATCATGGCCATCGGTTGTCGATCCGATGTCAAATCAAAGGATCCTGCAATATCTTAGGGGTGCACGAGTGGAAATAAACGGCGTAACGTTATTTGTATAGGAAAGCCGATCTTGCAGCTGAGAAGCAGGAAAAAGTTACAGGAATAATTCAATAAGATGGGCTCACGGTCACTTGCGAGAGCTTGATCAAATATGACTGTTAAGTTCGCATATTGATCGTTGTGTTTGTTTTCACTAGCACCTGGCAATCTCAGCATCATAAATCTGTAACTTGTTCAGAGGTATCTGAACAATAAAAAAAGAGCTTCCTACACATTGCTCATATTGAATTCTAATTGTAAATCGTAAATTTGTAATTTATTTAAAAATGCATTTACTTTATTAAGGTATCCAACTGACTACCTTAATATCATGATCTTTTTCAAAAATTGCCAAATTTTTTTTATGATTTTATTTATAGTCCATCTTATTAGTTTAGTAAAAATATCAAGCTTTTTAATGCCCATTCACTAGAACAAAAACTACAAGTGTTTTAATAAAAGAAGATGCCATAACTTTACACAAGATGTCTAACTTTAAAATGCATTTTACTCGAAATGGGTTTTTTTCGCAGAACTCAAACGGGGACAGCGATTGCTCAAAAAGTTTTGAAAATAATTTGCTGAATTTTTTTGTGAATGTTTCGTATAACAGTAGAAGTTAGAAAATTTATCAATAATATTTATTTCAAAATTTACAGTTCTTTATGTGAATATAATCACTGTTTTATTAAGCAATTTCATATAGCCACTAAGATAGAGGGCTCTAGTCTTTGTAAAAATTAAACTATCTATTATCCTGAAGATCATTTCAAATATGAATAACGAAGTAACAAATTAAAACTAAAAAATTGAAAATTTGTTCAAAACATTTTTGTACAGAGAGGGGGCCCCGTTTATATAATTTTTTGTACATTTTCACCTGTTTTTTCCCATTTTAATAATAATTAATTTTTTTCTATTTCAATTTTACAATCTTTTCCTTAAAATATACTAAATAAATCTAAAAATCACAAACAAATCCCCATATCTCCATTTTTCAAAAAAAAGTTGTCACAAGTAGTCGGATACCTTAAAAATAGGTCAATAATAATCTGAATTTTATTTAAATACGCAAACACATACATATGTATATAATACGAGATAAAAATTATAATTATTTTAGTCTTAAGTGTACGGCCACAAAAACAAACACACATACGCACACACTTGGAGATGGCTACTTTTATTTAATTATCTTAAAGTAACAAAAATGTCCTTAATAAGATCTTTAATTTTAAAAAAAGCCATACAATGATTTATTATATGTATATATATATATATGTGTGTGTGTGTGTGTGTTGTTGTTTTTTTACATTTTTTCTAATTCTACACGATTTGTGTGTATAAAAATTTCATCATTTACTTTTAAAGTACCTTTCTTTAGTTTACTGCAAAATCTCACTCTTTTATATCTTTTTTTGTTTATCTTTCCAAATGCTTTTTATCCCTTTCACACAGAATTTGTGCACAGCTTACACTGTGTGTACGTATCTAAATATAACAAAGACAATTAGGAAATAATTAATATTAGATAGAATACTGTAAGGGTAAAATAAATTACTGTAAAATCTGGCGTACACAACGCGTACCTATACTTTTAAACTGCAATTTTTAATTTTTGTTATATTCGCCATATAACACGCACCTCATTTTTACGAAGAAACCTCAAATATGCGTGTGCAATGCTCTTATGCTTTTAAGTCCTTTATTCGAGGTTTTATTACAAGCTCCAGAAAAAAAAGTATTCTTCTAGAATTAACACACCCTCTAAATTCATAAAAAATGTCATTTCTTTTAAATAATCAGGATTTTGATATGTGTAGAAGACTAATTTCAGAATCGGTAAAGAAGCAGATCCGTAAATTTTATTCTTATTTTTTGAGTTAAAAGTGCGCGTTATAGCCAGATTTTATGGTACTGCAAATATGATTACTAAATTGTACAGTGACTGTAATTTCTAAAAATAGTAAATTATATGATTGATAGTGGGAAAAGGATATAAAAACTTCTACACCTGCAAAAAAATATTTTAAAATTTTAAGTAATTCATCAATTTTTAAAAAAGCGACCGATAAATTATTTTTCTGAACACTTGTCTTCAATATTAGTCCTGTACAAAATACTTCCCCATGTGCGAGTTAAAAGGAAAGGATTATTTTCCTCCATTAATTGGCTGTTTATTAACATAGCATTTCGAACATACATGAGGACTTCTGGCAAAGAACCGCGTAATTTTGAAGTTTGAGACATCTGAGTTTGCATCCCACTCTACATACCTAAACCCTATCAACATAAGAGTTTTGAACCGCAACCGATTTAACGGGCATGGGCTCTACGGTAGTGTTTTTCAAATGGGGGGGAGTGATAACTCTACGAGGGGGTGCGAGCATATTGAAAAATCGAAAACAAAAGATTATTTAAGAAAATTATTAATTTACTGCAAATAAACAAAGAAAATCTATTCTGACATAATAAAAATAAAATTAACATTTACACTGATATAATACACTTTTAAATGTATCAATACTGCACAATGTATTTTATAATTAATTTAACAATACTAAGTTAAGAACGTTTAATAATTACCTGTGGCCTCATGTGTGTGGGCTTGTCATGTATAAAAAATCATACATAACTTAACACTAATCTTGATAGTTTGTACGGTTTATAATTAATCCCTTTATTGCCGATTTAAAGTTACGCGATTCGCTCCCCAATGGTGGTATTGGGGATCGAATGTACATATCCGTGGGTATATGATTCATTGGGGGGGGGAATAAATAAGCAAATCCTATGAAATAAGTAAATCCTTCGCAAACACTGTCAAGGTCATTTCATTGCATTCCAAAGCTTTAGGAATAATTTTAAAAGATAGCAGTGCATAGAAAAGATTATGCTTCAGAAAGACGTATATATACATCCGTGTTAACACTTTGACTGAGTGAGAGGCTTATATATGCCGGTGATAAGAGGTTAAAATCGTATTGTAGATTTAGCATCAAAGTACAGTATTATTGAATTCAATGCATTGTTATTTGTATGGAGGGAGGGGGGAGAGACGATGAAAACTATGTTTGCATATTGTGTCACGAATACTGAAGGTTTGAAATGCTCTGCTCTACGTTGAATAATGGTACCGGGACTTGAACCAACCACTCAATAGAAACGTTATTGTTTTTGATTGATCTTTTAGTCTTCATTATTAGTCCTTCACAGAAGGCTCTTCATATCCGAATATCTAACAACAAAACTCAAAAAAAGAGCTGAGTTCCCTAAAATTCATTCAACCAATGCATTATTTTCCTAGAAACGTCTTCATTATTATTCCTTCGCAGAATTCTTCCTCCTGAGTGAGTTTCAAGGAAAGCGCTTAATCCTCAAAATCATACACATCTCCATTTTCCTTTCATTCGATGTGTATAATTTGTCTTATACTTCTGACAGCGAAATATATCACACATCGAGATCAGGTTTGAATTATTCCCTTCTCCTTTAATATTATTCTTATAATCGAATTTTGATTCTCAGCATTTCCTCTTTTATCGAAAAGATATTATTCTTCTATATAAAAACTTTCCAACTCTAAACCTCCATATTCAGCCTAAGAGTGGTTCTCAAACGACTATCATTACAGAAGGAAAACTACAGAAGAGATATAAATCGATAAGGGAAACGACATTTATGTGAATTCATGAATAAGAACTTAGTCTTACAGGTTTGTGTTCTGTAAACATAGCATTGAATTTTGTTTGATGTAAGGTAAAGAAAACCCTCACTGAGAAAAACTGCAAAATAATCATTCCCATTTAATTTTTTAAAATTTCATAGCGTTGAAAGAGATAAATGCAAGTATAAATGTTATATTACTTAAGAAATAAAATTGAGTTTAGTAAAAGTTTTCTTTTATATAATTCATGTACATTTTTGCTTCCTAAACTTTTTAAAAACTTTTTATGAAAACTTTGATAGTACTATAATAAGTATTACCAAGCTTTCTTAAACACAAACAAAGCTCTTTGATAGTCTATTTAATTCTGATTTTATAAAAATTATAAACTTTTTTATAAAACAATCAATAACATTAAAAACAGCCGATGATTTTATTTTAAAAACGGAGGTGATAATTTTTTTTAAAAATAAAATACTTGTTTTTTCAAAAAAATTAGATCAATAGTAAATCTTAACAGCTCTTTTTTTAAAAAGAAAAAAAAAGTTACGTAAATTCCTAAAAGGGGAATACCAACCGTAAAATCCGGCGTATAACGCGTACTTATAACACAAAAAATGAAATCGAAATTTACGGGTGCGCGTTATACACCGGGTATAAAAATGAGAGCTTTAAAGACAAAAAAAAAAGATGAGAAAAAAAACATTAGACTTCTAAATAAATCTAATACTGCTTATTTTATAGAAATGACATTCCTTATGAACTTAAAGGGCTGTAGTTCCAGATGTACGCTATTTTTTTTCTAAAGCTTTAAATAATACCTGGAAAACATAAGAGAAATGCTCATGTACACTTCAGATTTCTTCGTAAAAAAGGGATGCATGTTATACGGCGAATACACCTGAAAATTAAAAATTACAGCTTGAAAGATTAGGTGCGCATAATATGCTGGATTTTACGGTATATGGAATATATAAAACTGTAGTGATCTCAGTATGAGCACAGAGTGTATAGGCATCTATCACAAAAAATAAATGTACTAGAAGAATAATGATAAATACGCGCGTTTCATAATTGAAGAATAAAACTGAAGCAACAACAGCAGTAAGTAAAAATATTCCGTAAATTTTAAGCTTATTTCGTAAAGTTCTAAATATCCCGTACTCGAAACTAATAATAGGTCAATTACTTAATGATATGTTATCAGTTCTATATAGGATATATAGAACGAAGAGAAAAAAAAGTGTAAAATGTAACACACTAATATTTAACATGTGAAAGTTACTAAAATTTTATAAATAATCACTGAATTTGAAGTACATGAATATTTATCCTTAAGTAATTTGCTGATTTATCCCTTAAGAGCAACACTAAGTAGATTAGTCACATTAAGTAAATTCTTATTAATCCGGACAAATTGGGGCTCTGGGTCATTAGGATTAATGAAAGTCCAGATTAAACAAAAATAACTATAAAATGAGTCAAGATACATAACTGAAACACTATGTACAGTAAAAAGAGTAAAACATTTTGAAACAAGGTGAAACAAAATGAGTAAATAGTTGCACAAGAGATAAAATTCAAATCAATGCATTACTAATATGAAAAGTATTAGGTAGAAAAAGAAATTGCTGCGTTTTTAGCACCACTTTTTAATTATGTTTGCTAAATTAATTTGAATTTTCAAATGGCTGTCCGTATTAAACTACGTCCAGTTTAATGGGATTCTCGTAAAAGAAGGCTTACTGTCGTTAAAAAATCCATTAATTAGCAACAATGATGTGTAATTTTAATAACACGTCCTAATCCGATTTAATCTAAAAGATTCCTGTGTTTCAGTGTTTCTCAAACTGTGGGGTGCGCCTCCCAAGAAGACGTCATAACCATACGAAGAGGCTCGAGCGTATAGAAAAGTCGACAACAAAAGATTATTTTAAAAAATTATTTATTCTCTGGAAGTAAACAAACAAAATACATTCTGACGTAATACAAAATAATAAAAAAACATTTACACTAATAATATAATATAATAAACTTATAAATGTATCAGTACTGCTCAATACATTTTATAATTAATTTAACTATACTAAGTTAAGAAAGATTAATAATTACCAGTAACCCCATGGGCTCTTCATAAATAAAATTATATGCAAAAATTGACACTTATCTTAATGATTTGTTGAGTTTTTAAATAATTATTTCACAATGCCGATTAAAAGTTATTCGATTTGCTTCTCAATAACACCATTTAACACGTAAGCGAGCGCATGTGGTGTATTGGGGCAGGGAAGGTAGTAAAGGAATAAAGAAGCAAAAAAATCCTCTGAAATAAGTAAATCCTTCGCTAACAGTGTCAAGGAAATTGCATTGCATTCCAAACCCTTCGGAATGATTTTATGGATAGCAGTTCACAAAAAAGATCATACTTCGGAAAAACATATATATATATATATATATATATATATATATGTCTGGGGCAAATAGCGCAATGGCTGAGCAACACGTTTATATACATCGACAGCACTTAAGAGGTTAAAGTCGAATTGTAGGTTTAACGTCAAAATATAGTATTATTGAATTTAATACATTGTTATTGTATGGGGGGCGCGAGGAAAATTATGATTGAATATTGGGTCGCAAATACTGAATGTTTGAGAAGCACTGATGTACAAATATATGATTTCAGGGGAAAATAGAAATCAAATTAAATTTTGTATGTACATTAAGTGCAATTTTTAACATAATTAAGGTATCCGACTACTTGCGACAACTTTTTTTAAAAAAAAATGGAGATAAAGAGATTTTTTTGTGGTTTTTAGATTTATTTAGTACAGTTTAAGAAAATAAGGCTAAAATTAAGAAGAAAAAAATAAATTATTTCTACTAGAATGGGAAAAAATAGATAAAAATTGGCAAAAAATTGCATAAATGGGGCCCGTTCTGTACAAAACTTTATACACAAATTCTCAGTTTTGATGTGTTACTTTGCTATTCATGTTTAAAATGACCTTCAGGATTTTAATTTTTACAAAAACTGAAGCACTTTATCTTAGTTGTTATATGAAATTGCTTAAAAAAACAGTGATTATATTCACATAAAGAAATGTAAGTTTTGTAACAAAACAGTGATTGATAAATATGAAAGTTAAATTACTTCTACTGTTATACAGAATAAACACACAAAAATTTCAGCAAATTGTTTTAAAAACTTTTTGAGCAATCGCTGTCCTCGTTTCAGTTTTTCGAAAAAAAACACATTTCGAGTAAAACGCATTTTAAAGTTTGACATCTTATGTAAAGTTGCGGCGTTTGCTTTTACTAAAACACGTGTAGTTTTTGTTCTAATGAATGGAAAATAAAGAACTGGGTATTTTTATAAAGCTAATAAAATTGCCTATAAATTAAAATCATAAAAAAAATTTCGTCAATTTTTAAGAAAAATCATGATTTTAGAGTATTCGGATACCTTAAGTCATCTAATACCAGAAACATAACACATTTAAGGCATTCTAGTACTTGTGTATCATACCATAGATTAATCCTTTCAAGAAAATAATATTGCCAAATTTCGTGATATGTGGCAAATAGTGAAAAATTGACATTGTGACTACCCAAACACAATAAACTTGGTCATGCATGAGATGACGGATAGCATTTGGTGAAGTCTTCAGATTTGATTGATAGTATAATAAATAAGAAGAATCAATGTATTATCTTTTAAATTATCTAATGGAGCGGATTATTTAACTATATTATTTCTTTGCTGCAATGTTCGGATAACTATTAACTGATATATTCATTAACTATTTGCAAATGAAGCAAAAAAAGAATTTGTATTGACTGTATTTACCACTTTTTTTTTTCTTTTTTTTTATGTAATCTTAATATTTCTTCTAGTCTAACGACTTAAATACTTCCTAATTTTATTCCAAAAATGTTTAAGTCTACTTCTCAAATTTTTCTGAATTCTAAATTTTAAAAATTAAATATATAATGAAAATTTATTTTAAAAATTTTGTAGTGTAAATTAAAACAATAGGATTTAGATTGCATGTAAATAAACAATAAAAAGAATAGATAAGAACGTAAATAAATGTTTGTGCGGCAGTAAGATTTCCCCCTACCCAACTTTTCTCTGTCCATTAAAAGAGAAAAAAAAAACAGCAAGATGTTTAACTTCACATGGGCGAAAAATAAAAATTCAAAATATCTATTAAAGGAATAATATTGATATATTTCATAGTATAAAGTATTTTAAATTGACTCAAAATATGAAATATGGAATTGTTCTTAAGATCTGGTCCAAACAAAAAAAACCTCAAGGTGCTCACCTTCTTTAGGTGAGTACGGGTTTCACGCTCCCTAGGTGCCCTAGTGATCTTTTCCTTTTCCCAAGGGGTTTACTGTCTTTGGTAAACACTGGTTTCACGTACTCGGGGTTACCCTAGTGATCCTTCTCTATTTTCGACCCTCCTTCTTGTCATTCAATTTTTTCTTTTCTTCTTTTCACGTCTAGATCACATACGTAGAAATGTTTGGCGCAGCATAGCTAGAATTGGCTCTTGCGCCAAAAAACCTCAAACTCAAACAAGAAAAATTCATATATAGTTCACATAATCAAAAACTAGATTTGTGTAGATAAAACTTAGTCGATGTCTCAATGAGAGAGTGGACAGTTATTTTCCTAAATAAAGTACAACTTAGAAAAACCCAATAACGACAAAAACATATTAAGAGTCACGTATAGTTTTAGAAGTAAACTTCTGAAGTATGAAAACGATTTTTTATTTTCAACTAATCTGTTTTGTTAAAAAATATATATGATGCCCTTTGGGTAAATACAAAACTTAAAAATATAAATTTGAAGGTTGTCAATCGAAAGGAGTTCCAATAAAAAAGAAAACTAACTATCATTATTTGGAATCATAAATTTCAACTATTGAACATGCAGATCATAAACTGAAATTTAAAGTTAAATCAAAATTTAAATAAAGTCAAATTATTCATTTCAAATGAAAATACAAAGAACGGGTTTATGTAAAGAACAGATTAAAAAAAAAGAGTGTGCTTATGACCACACGTTAGAAGTAATAACTTCAAATTTTGTAATGTTATTTCAGCGATTAGTTCGGTGAATAAAAACAAGGGGATATTAGTATTGTCATATAAAATTATTTATTCATATGTCTGAACTCATAAAGTAATATTTTTTGTGAAATATACAATCATATTTGTGAATTAATTGTATTCTAAGAAGGGTTATGGTAGCTGGAATAGGTTATAAATATACTTTAGATTCAAAATTATTTAAATATCTAAAAAACTCCATCAAGCGTTGTTCCGTACTTTTTCGTGCTTCCATTTGGATTATTTGACATAAATGCATTTTGATTTAAAAAAAAATCTACTAAGGGCTTTGATTTGTCTTTTGCGAAATATACATTAAAATCTTCACTTAAAATAATTGGCAATTTGTCCAGAAGAATTGATCCTGCTTCAATGTAGGCAACTAAATTTTTGCGAATGAATTCGAAAAATTTTTCTACACTTTTATTTGGTGAAATATAAATAATAACCATTAGAATTATCTGTCAATTTTCTGCTCTACATTTGGCTGCACAAATTTCTCCGATACATGACTCATTAAATCCGAATGATTCAGTAGTATTGTTACCATTGTTACGAGCCTAACAATGCTTGGATTTTTAAAACGCCTCATTCAAGTTCACTCTCCTACAAAACACACCTAAAGAAGTTATCACTTCAAACATTCTTATGTGAAAATATTATCATTTATTAGTTAGTTTCTCTCTAACTATAATGTATAATCTAATGATATAAAAATTAGAAAGTGATTGAATGGTTTACAAACTAATTTTTATAAAAATAAAACACATCACCTCATTCAAAAGAAGAAAGTATAAAACTTTATATTCATCATTTTCTCCGTAATTTGATATCACATTAAACTATTCAGAAATATTTTGAAAAATGTTCGTTTATTATGGGGAAAAAAGAATTTAATTTGAATTTTTTTAAATAATAAATACATTTAGGAGCAGATTCCAAAGCGGTTTTCCCCGATCTTTCTCTTGATTAGATAAAGGTTTGGTGAAATGCTTCTCTTTCGATTTTTCTGTGGACCTGACTTTTCTTTAGAATTCTGAATGGTGAACGGAATTCAAAAGATCCCTTTCGTTCATCTCACTTCAATTCACAAACAAGATTAAAGAAGCGAAGGGGAAAGTTCTGCGACAGAACTTGCCCCTTCGC
>BMAV01002740.1:42329-69470 GCA_019973955.1 Trichonephila inaurata madagascariensis
ACTAATATAATTGTTACTTACATACTTAACCTATTAATAATCGTTTGATTCTGAAAAATAGTTTTCTTATACTTTTATAAACATTTATGGAACTCTTATTAGCCTTTTAGGTAAGCAATAAGAAATCGAAAAAAAAATTTAAATTTAATTAAAATTTAAAAATTTAGGAATGTTATAAGGTTTAATTTATACGTAGAAAGAAATTTTCTTAATTATTGATAAACAATTACCGAAAAAAATTAGTGCTTCGAAAAAGCAATGAAAAAATTTAAAACGATGCATCATTTGAGACGACTAGGCACCATCTTTACATTTTTTTTTTTATTTTTAATTTTTGAAATTTAGATTTAATTATATTTATTAAAAGTCATTATTAAGTAATAATACCATATAAAAATTTTCAAATTTATAGCAAAATGACTGTAAAATTTTAATTTTTTAAAGTTTTTTTTAACATTTTAAATTTTTTTAACATTTTAAAATTTTTAAGGCTTTTTTTAAATAAGTATAATTTTTTTCAAAGTATCTTATAATATACTATATAAAACTGTATATGGGATTTTTCATGCTGCAGCTCATTAATTTTATATTAATTTTTTCGTCGTAAAATATACAAAAATTCTGGAAAAAGCAACAATTTTGATTTTGAATTTTTTTAAAAAATTATTACGTTTCTTAAAGCTCTAATTCGATACCTAGCTTTACAAAACATACATTTTAAAAGGTTTATAAAAATTTTCACATCTCTACTTCAATTATCAAAAAAGCCTTTTGATTTTGAATAATAGCATATGATCAAAAATTTCATATCGAGAAATATCAGTTTGAAGTTTTCATTCCATGAATAGCATGATATAATATTCATCGAATAATCTGAAACTTTTATGAAATGCTAATTAGCTTATTTAAAATTTCTTTCCATAAGAAATTGCAAAAATATAGAACAATTAACCAGTACACTGGCACAGTGAGTGTATGGAAGAAATCAAATGAAATATAAATATATCAACAAAAATCTTTACCTTAATAATTATAAAAAATAGATACACTCAAAGCTAATTCCATGCTCAGTTTTACAACTTAAATAATGCACAACATGTGCAAAAGATCTTTATGCCTTTATTTTTTTATTTCCATGATTTTAAAAGAATATTAAATATTGAACACGAATGAAAACAAAAAATCAAATAACAATTGATAGTTTGATCATTTTTTGGGGCACCATGTCACCTTGATATAGAAACTAGGCAAAAAAAAATGTTTTTGATCAATGATAATCTAAATTTCTCGGAAATATACGATGATGTTATTTCTGACGTTTTTATATAATTTATTATACATAATTATTAAATCAATAAAAATATTTCAGAAATTACGATATCACTTTAAATTCAGAAAATGGATTTTAAAGAATGCCTTTGATTTCTGACTCAAATCTTGTATAAAATCACAAAAGAGAGCTATAATAACTAAAATAGTGACCAATTTCGAAATGAAGTGAATAAGCAGATTTAAGTAACAGGTAATGAAAATCTTAAGCGAAAAAAAAAAGAGTTTAATTATTCATACACTTAAAAATATTTATTTCCATTTTTAGTATTATTTAAAAGTGATATGAATCATGGAAGAGAACAATTTTATTTATTTTTAAGGATGGTAAAGTGTATTTCTATCTAAAATATCGAACAATTAATTTAAATAAATAAGATCTTTAATTAAAAACTTAACAAAAAGAAAAACATGAAGTTATCTCTGTCCATATTTAAAAAATACGATAAATCTAAACAAAGAAATGATAGATGAGAAAAAGAAGTACAAGAAATATAAATGATTACATTTTTTTTTTGAAGTTTTAAGCCTTTTCAATAGGATTTCTTGATAAGTTTTACTTTTTTTTATCAAGGTTAGCATTTTAATTTAAATTATGTCTCGTTTTTCCTGTGCGTGGAGTGCTGAAATCAATTAAAGAGATTAAATAGAAATAAAATTACTTTATTCTTACTGATTTGAGTACCTTTTCCTTGTAATTGGAAATGGGCTTTCCACCAGATACGTCGTTTGAAGCACCCAGAATTAATTATTTAAATTTAATCCGTAGCAAAAATAGAAAAAGGCATTTAAAAAAAAAGTAAATCGCTTTATCATTTTTCGTTTAAGAATTCATAAAAAGCAATCCCGTGTCATCTATTATTTTCATTTCACTTCAGTTTAATTCTGGCGAAATATCTTTTAGAGGAAAAAGTTTCTTTTGTAAAAAAAAAATGGATAAAGTAGCTTTGGAATAATAAATTGAAAATTCAAGTCGATAAGTTGTAAAATAAATCTAGTGGTGTTGAAAGTCTTTAAAAATGAAAACTGATTTAATTTCGCTCTTCGAAGAGCTAAAACTGAACTAAAATGAATAAAAATGTGCAACATTTCAGGAAATAGAATAAAGGATTACTATGTATTGATTCTTGGTGAAGAACATATATCTTATTCAAGTCTTTGATTATATAATAAGATATCATAAAATATACTCATTTTTTTTATTTAGTTGTTCAAATGTATTAGTTTAATTATTTCATTGCTATAATTCACAACGTAAGCTAATAAATCAAAATATTCGTAGAATTAAACATGCATCAATTTTCAAAAAAAAAATTTAATAACATTTTAAAAGCATCTCATTATTTTATATTCTTTACGGTATCTGACTGAGTGCGGGGTCAAGTTAGTAATCTGATCCATCCGATTAGTAATTTTGTTATTTTTTTATGACGTAAATAATGAAAAACACCAATCTGGAAATAATATGACAGTTAAAATTAATTAAAAGAAGGTATTTTAGATAAAATTTGATGAAAATTATGCTGAAATTCAAAAGACTTTGCATAGAATTCAAAGCCATATACTTAAATTACTTTTACACAACATATTTATCACAGTTATAAAGGCAACGAACTAAAATCTAAAATATATTTACGATTACCAAAATATTACGGATCATTGAAAATTTTCTTACAGATCATTTTATAAAATGCATTGTGATCGGAACACTAAACTGTCAAAAGTAAAACACTATTGTGATGCTAGAGCTAATTCATTGACTTTATTGTAATTTAAATATCATTGATACAAAATATGAAAAAAAATGCATTCAAACAATTTAATAATATCAAGATTTAGATAACATAACTTTGACAAAAAAAAAAAAATCTACATAAAAGTCACTTAAAATGTGATCCCTATTTTAAAATAATAATACTTAATATAAGGTATTTAAAATTCCCCACTATTATAGCATAAAGACCTTGCTTGTTCTCTTATTAATTTTTTTCTTTCGGGCAAATCGGTTTTTTTTTTCCTGTACAAAATGACAAAGATAGAAAAAAAAATTTGAATTTTAGTCAAACATTGATTCTGAAAAATTAGGCAGATACCTTCAGGACTATAACAATTGAAATTTAAAGATATGTATTTTTATATAAAAAAAAAGAAAAAGTCAAAATTTTTCTACATTTCTAGCATATGCTTTTAATTGAATATAAGTTATGCTTTTAATATTTTTCTATTTCTTCTTGATACAAATAATTTTTAATGATTTAATCCTTTGGATAACTTTTATCTAACCACTTTATGTCACATATGAAGAAAGAGAATATTTCGCATTTTAAAAATTTTAAAAACGATTTTATCGAAAAGTCAATTCTTATTTCTTATATAACTTGTGGAAAGGAAAAACTATAAATTAATTATATTATTGGAATAAAAATTCAAATTTAGAGTTTGCTGTACCAACTATAACTTTTTTACTTAAAAAATATATTTGTTCTCCAGTGTTTACTATAACAATTTGATTCCTTTTTGAATAAAAGAGACAAATGCTGCGATTCAAGAAAATACAAATATTAAAGCTTTTAAAAATTAGAAACAGCTAAGATTTATTGTATTTACTTAGAAAAAAAACTTAATGTGTATTTATTAGTTTGTATCACAATTTTAAAAATTATATTGAAAAAGTTGTTTTACGCAGACTTAATCCAAATGGAAATTATGAAAGTTGAACTGCAAAAACTTATTAGGTTTCTCAATTTCTAAAAGATAACTGTAACAATATTTTTAAGCAGATATCGCTGAAAAAAGAACATTCAGGATAAAAAAAAAATATTTCTGAAAAAATGAGTTTTAGAATACTGTATTTCAGCTGCTGTGAAAAAAACTATTTTGGACTTTCCATTGCATTTATTCATCCATAAAAAATGGTTTGGCAGTGTTTAAGTCTCATATGAAATTCACAAATTATTCCATGAAACATATTGTAACACCAGAAGAAAATGTTTGGTATCGAGAGCACAATGAAATAAAATTGTGAAAAATATTCTATTTGACTACATGAAGGGATATTTTTTATATGTATTTATAAGATCATGTCTTGCATGTCTGGCTATTATAAAAAAAATATATAAGCTTTTTTTACTAAGAATTATAAAGATTTTTTAATAATGTAACCATGCTCTAATCAGTAAAACATTCCTTCCAAAGGGATGTTTTAAAATCATAAAATTTGACTGAAATCATACTGAAAAGTATTTTTAATTATTTATATATGTAAAATTTGTGTGCTAAAAACATTCATGAATAACATATCAACAATAAAAATCAAATACAAATGTTGAAAACTAGAACTTTTTCCAAAAAAACCATACAAAGTACATATTTTTAAATAAATTAAATTTGCTGATGTATCTCATACGTCAACACATTAGCGAAGTTTTTGGCAACATGATTTATTACCTATAAGAAATGTGTATCGATTTTTTTTTCTTTTTTCAGTTTGAAGATCTACACACAAAGTGATGTGAAAAATTACATTTCCACTTCCATGTTCATCATTCAATTATAGCGAAAATGAAAAGATTAAATTCTGTTACTAACAGAATTATTTAATTCTTTTTCAATTTAATAAAATGAAATAGTGTAACAAAAAATAGTGTGTAAGCTCATTAACTTGTACAAATAAGATAAGATTCCGGGCATATAAGCAGGTGTTATCCTTTTTGTAAGTTTCTCTATTAGAACATAATCAAGAACATATTTTAACATTAATAACATTGTAAAAGATAATAATTTGCTGAGTTAGATAATCAAATTATGATTGATTGTTTATGTTCGTTGCATTCGGAAGAAATATTAGGGCAATTGGCAGTGAACATATAATTTTAAGCCGTGGTCAAATGACTAGAACGATGTCTGAGCTCTAGTACTTCAATCTCCAAACTTCTACATCTAGCCAACATGAAGTCTCCTAGATACTGTGACGGGCTCATCGCGCTTTCTATTAATTTTCCTCTTGGATTCTTTGGGGCCGAAAAAGGCAAATCCTTTCCAACCAAAATCCAGAAGCGAAGCGTGATTATTCAAATTAGGAACCTTTTAAATAGTAGAAGTTTCGCGTAAGAGTAGTGGCCTTTTGGGAAGTGATTATGCTAGTCAGAGTTTAAACGTGCAATCTAAAGTAAGCCTATATTCCAGTGTCAGCTATCCGTGAAAGTGCATTCAAGCAAGGTGGATACCATTCCACGTGAGATAAGGAAATTACATTGAAGATTCGGGAATGTTGCTGCTACCTAGGATACAAAGGTAGGATCATCAAGTTATTATTAGGAGCTGTGTTTAAACTGAGATTAGGAATAGGCGTAAAGTTAAACATAGTGATTAAGGTCGCTCTTATTTGGTAATACGTGTACTGTGTTTCTCACCTCAGAGATCCGCTAAATTAAAATATAAATATTATCATTGTTAGGGGGATTTAAGTTAAGATCTTAATAAAGAGATATTAAGATTATGGCAACGCCTGGTTCTTTATTCACTCCCACACCCCTAGGTCACGAAGTTAACTTAGATGTAAGGCATCACCCACGGGCGAATGCTTTACAATACGACAGATTTAATGTGCCCCCCCCCCATACACGGAGGGTGTTCAGTGGCATCCGAACACCCACCTCTACAAGGGAAAGTTCTGTCGCTTCTGATCTCGTGCGTGTTATTCATTGTTCATCCTTAGGAAGAATTCAGATCCGACTGAAACCAATTTAAACAGTTAGATTAGTATACTATTGAAGATTTATTCACATTTTTTTTTCGTATTTTAGTAAGTAAGTTTTAAACGTAAAACTGTCGAAATGAGTGAAGAAAAAGTGCACTTAATGCATTGCAGGTTGCTTAAGTTCCAAAAAGGAAATAACGCGATGAAGGTAAAAAGAATCTTGTGTAATGTGTTTGGAGAGGAAGTAGTAACCATTCGAACATGCCAAAGATGGCTTGTGAAATTTTGCTTCGATGATTTTTTTTTTAAATATAAACCCATATCAGGAAGGTCATCAGATGTCAGTGGCGAAGTGCTACGCAATATGATCAGGACAAATCCCACGCTAACTTCCACAAAACTACAAAACTGAATGGCCGCGGTAGCCGAGTGGTCAAGGTATCGGATCGTGGCTGGCCTTGTCTCGCGCGCGCGAGTTCGATCTCAGTACCACTAAAGACTCGCCATGTAGGGGAGCGATGCACGTTAAATCTGTCGACAGCTAAAACGTCCTCCCGTTGGTGTGGTGTGGTAGTTAGAAGAGGGGGTACCAGCTCAGGTATCGTCCACGTCAGTTGACCATGGTTCAAAATTACGTGGTACGTCACCAGAAGCCCTTTAGGGCTGCGGTAGCCCAGTGGTCAATGTATCGAATCATGGCAGGCATGTCATGAGTTCAAGCCCAGTACCACTAAAGACCCGCCGTGTAGGGCAGCGATGCACGTTAAATCTGTCCAGAGCTGAAAGGTCCTCCCATTGTGGTGTGTTAGTTAGGAGAGGGGGGTGCCAGCTCACTTGACCATGTCGTCCACGTCACTTGATCATGGTTCAAAATTATGAGATTCGCCTCCAAAAGCCCTCATGTAGCTGAACAGTGCGACGTTAAAATTCCCTCATTCCACAAAATTGTGCTTCAAGCTTGGAATTCATCAGGCGACTGCTTTGGGTTACATTAAAAGGCTTAGTTACGTGCACAAACTCGTGAACATGAATTAAGGGGAAAAAATTTAATGAACAGAATTACGATATGCTCTTCAAGTCTTGCTCGTCATAAAAGGGAACATTTCTGTACCATTTGGTGACTGGAGATGAAAGGTGGATTGAGTAGACAAACACATGGTTAAGAAAAAAAATACATGTTTACAAAGAAGAGACTGCGTGCACCAGAAGGTTACGATGTGTCGTTGGTGAGACAGTAAGGGTATAGTGCATTATGAGTTGCTGCTAGAAAATGGAATTTTGACATACCTGTCCGTCACTTCACGTTTTGAATAAAGTAGTTCAATATAAACTTCCATCTTTGGATAAACGCAAGTAATATAAAAAAAATTAAGTCAATTCCTACTTAGATCAACAACGAACAATTTTAGTTTAGCTACTTTTTATTAAATAGTTACAATTAATATAAATATGGTTATATATATATATATGACAGAATCACAACATTACGTGGTAATTAATTTTTATTTATTATCATTAAAGTTTCATATTGTCATCCAAAACAATCGTGTATATAAAATTTCAGTTCAACTGAATGTTTTAAAACGTGAGAAAATGGTTGGTTAATGGTTGCTTAATTGAAACACAAAATTATTTTCAGTTAAATTATTACAAAATTAATGAAGCTTATTCAAGTGATATGCACTCTTAATGCATTGAGATAAAAAATTCCTGGATTATGGGGTCCAATTAAGTTACTATTCCAGTTTGTTTCATATAAGTTTGTAAATGCTTGGCTCCAAATTGCATTCTTACAAAGTACTTTTTTCAGACAAAGACCAATTGCGAGTTTGAACCTCTGTGATTGATCGAAATATCTTTTTGCCTATGTATGCTAAAAATTGAATTGAAATTGTTAAAATTTTTATTTCTTATCTCATTGTAATATATTTTAAAACTAATACTTTATTTTTGCAGTCAAGCATGACGTCCGGAAATAGAAGGCTGGAATTTTGCCATGAAGCTGCTGTCAGATGATACATTGATGCGCATTTCTTCTATATTCATTTTTAAATTATTATTTTCAATATATTTTGCAGATCTGTTATCCTCAGATTACAATGTCTGGAGAATCTTCTTTCTTTCTATAATAACTACTAAAAGACTTCCTGGTTGATTATAAACGCTGTTGAAATATGGATTTCCCCGGCCGATTGGTGCATCCTTTTTCCTCTTCACGTTTGTGTCGAAATTCTTCATATATGTATCAAAATTTGAAAATATTTTGAAATATTCATCACACAGTCTCTCTCTCAGCTAAAGTTTTTATAGAAATATTTTTTTCGAAAAGCACTAGCTTTATTTCAAAGTGGGGATATATTTTGAGATTATCTACGCAAGTTATGCTTGATGCAATTAAGACAAAATATATCGTCGGTCTAATTATCAGACTGCGTAACTCCATCTGGGATGCTAATTTGATACAGTAGGGCTAGGCGCCAAGTTGTTGTTTATGTTCGCCTAGATAGGCGATAATATGACAATATGGTTTACTTTGATATTTTTATCGTGCGATAATCGTGTTTATCATGGGGATAACGTAAATTAGTGTTATTTTTTGTTTTGGTTTTTTTTCCCGCGGGATCTCTGCTCAGCAAAAGTAACACATTGGTACAAATTTTGTGTAATGAACGCTATATAACAATAGTGTAAATAATTTATATCTGGAAGTATAATACATTAATATTACTTTCTGTTGTATTTCTCTTATGTTAAAATCTTGCCACCATCTCTCCCTTCGAAATTTAGTTTTATTATGAAATAAAAAAAAAAGTAGTGATTACACTGATAGAGGAATAAATTAAAAGCGGAGCGCGCACTGAGGCATGGCGTAGACAAAACAAAAGGATTAAGGAATCACGCCAATAAGCGCTTGGCGCGTTGCTCTCCTATATCAAATCAGTAACACCGGTGGAGTTACGCAGTCTGATAATTAGGCCGAGGATATATATAATGTAAATAAACGTTTCTAAACTTCCGTTTGTCAGTTGAGAATACTAAAAATTTCAAATTATTTTGCTGCTTAAAAATTTTCTTTACGTAACCTAAATAGTCCGATTAGTATTAGCTCTTAAAGTTTTTTTTAACTATATATAAATATATATGGGGTGTTTTTTCTTTAAATAGTTTAAATATTTTTTTGATGATCCAACGAGTTTAGTGGTTAGTTTGATTCACGTTAAGTGTACATTGAAACTTATAATTAGTTGTATTATATTTTGTTTTGAAGCCCAGTGGCTGAGTGGTTAGTCCATCGCGCTTCCACACCATAGGACACAGATTCAAACCCCAGGCTGGACATAGTCAACTCAGCCTTTCATCTCTTCAGTATGTCGATAAACGAGTACGAAGCTTTCTTGGGAACCAACACTGAGGGTTTCGCGTTAGACTGACCACCTGACCGGAACATCTGCTCATGCACCTCAGGGCCCAAGGTCGCGTTTACTGAGTTGGGTACAGTAGACCTTGGCTCGCATAGGCTGTCACACCACTGAATTAAGTATTTTTTGTTTTAATAAAGAAAGGAAGACATGTCCGTCTATTTCTTTCATACATAAATGATTAATTTAGTTCGAATGTAAAACTAAACAATAAATAATTATTATTCAATCACCTAAAAAGAACATCCGAAGAGAGAGAGAATTTCACGAGGACTACTGGCGACAGACTGCGTAATTTTGAACCACGGTCAAATGCGACACCTGAGCTGGCATTCCCTCTCATGACTTCCACACCACACCAACGGGAGGACTTTGTGAGCCTCGACATATTTAACGTGCACCCTAAATATGGTGAGGTCCTGTCATCTGACATCGCCCGGCAACCTATGACCGTGAGGAAACCTAACGGCTGAACACACACGTGCGGGTCGTAAATTCCGAGTGTAGTTCGAGGTGTCAGAAAGAAACCACCCTTATTCCAAAACCATGGAGTGGAAAGAGAATCCTTTAAAACACCAAAAGAGAACGGTTGTGTGTTGTCTCCTCCCTGGCAAATAATACATTCTGTGTGTGAACTAAAGAAGTAATCAGTATTATGAATATAACTTCAGTGTAATTATAAGTAATGTAACGTAAGTAAATCAGTTATTTAATTTCCTAACTCTCACGTTACCATTAGTTTTCTCAAACGTCAGTGTGTAATAAAGATTTTTGGTTTTCTTTTCTCAAATAGAATGAAATGCCGCTGAATTAAGGATAGCAAAGTATGCGCAAATTGAGTAGCGCTGCTAATCATGCGCAAGTGAGGGTGCTGTGGCAACTGCATATATAGCGCGTACTGTGGTTATTTTAAATTAGTTGTTGGAATTGCCAGCACAGATAAACTACCTGATTTAAACGCCATCGATCACAGACAAATCTGTGGAGAGCGACGTATGGGATATTCAATTTTCAAAGTCTAGGATTTTCAAGGTCGACAGTGCCAAGAGTGCACCCAGAATACATGAATGGTTGACAAAAAAAACTAGCAATCGGGCAAATTGCAGAGGTCAATGAAGCCTTGCAGTGCGTGGAGAAAGATGGCTCAGGCGTAATGTACGTAGCCAGTAAAGTCAAATATTAGCTCAAATTACCACCCAGTTGAATGACGGTGCCAGTAGTACAGTCAGTAAACGGAATGTGCAACTCTCGCTTCATCGTATGGGTTTCGGAAGCCGTAGTCCTGCGAGAGTACCATTACTCAATGCTCTCCATCGGTTGATTGATAATCTACAGATTTATCAATCACTGTTTTATTTCAAAATTTACAGTCCTATATGTGAATATAATCACTGTTTTTTAAAGCAATTTCATGTATTCACTAAGACAAAGGGCTCTAGTTTTTGTAAAAATTAAAATATCTCTTATCCTGATTGATTGTTGAATATTTTTTTTCCCCCCCGTTCAGCTACCCCGAGGGTTTTTGGCGAGGGCCCCTTTTTAATTTGAACCATGGTCAAGAGATGGACGACCCCCGGAGCTGGCACCCCCTCTCATAACTCCCCCACCACACCAACGAGGGACGTTTCAGTTTCCGACAGATTTAAGGGCATCCCCGTCCCATACGGCGGGTTTTTAGGGGGTACTGGCCGTCCCGGGAACAAAAATGCCACGGTCCGATACCCAAACCCCCCGGTTACCGCGGCCAATTTCTTATCCTGAAGGTCATTTAAAAAAATGAATAACAAAGTAATACATCAAAGTTGAAAATTGAGAATTTGTTCATAAAAAATTTTTTTACAGAGTGGGCCCCGTTTATGTAATTTTTTTTTACATTTTTTCCCGTTTTTTTCCCATTTTAATTTATAAATTATTTTTTTTCCTTTTTGAATTTTTTTTTTAAAATACCCCAAATAAATCTAAAAAAATTTACAAAAAAACCCAAGTCTCCATTTTTTTAAAAAAAAAAATTGTCGCAAGTACTGGATACCTTAACGGAAGCTGAGATTATGGCGTTAGGTTTACGAAAACCCTGGGGTCCCTGAAGCCAGGGAAAAGTACAAAGGGCCCTTTGGGTCAATCATGGTCTGGGGACTGTTTGGGCTGATGATGTTGATGAGTTTGGGTTTTATGGCGCAAGAGCCGTTTTGGCTATACTTTTGGGGGCCAAAAAATTTTATAGGTCTGTGGTCTGGGGAAAAAAAAGAAAAGGAGAAAAAGGGGTGACAAGATGGGGGGGTCGGAAAAAAAAGAGAAAAGGGTCACTGGGGGGTTGTGGCACTGTTTGGGATGTTTGGTGCGTGTACCAACCACCCTCAATACAATTCAGTACGTAGAGTTGCTGGGTGAACACCTCTATCCGTTTATGTTGTTATCCGCACGGTAATGGATTTTTGCAGCAAGACAACTGTACCTCTCACAAATCCCGGTTGGCTACTGGCTGGTTGGATGATTGACTTTTCTGTCATAAATTGACCACCTAGAAGCCCAGACTTAAATCTTGTTGAGAAATCTTTGGGATATCTTGAAACAAGGCGTGAAAGGCCATCACACAGCATTAACGAACCTTGCTGAATTATGGATAGCTATAGCAAATATTTTGGTAAACCATTCCCGTGGAACGTTTCCAGAAACTTTTTGAATCTATTCCTCGTCATGTGGCAACCATTATCAAAGTTAGATGAGGCCCAACTCGTTATTAGGTAGATATCCCTAATTCAGTGGCTCTTCAGTGTACATTACATGAGTTTAGGACAATATTGAATTTACAAGGGGAAAATTTTAGCGATTTAAGTAAAGTGAAGTGAAAGTTTTCATTGAGAGCTTAAAAATTTTGTTAAATGTTCCGTTTCTGATAATAGAAAAATAAAAATTGTGACACATAAAACTTAAACAAATTTTTGGGGAAAACCAAATTTTTGGCGAGTATTTTTGGCGACAAATCCCTTGTTCAACGTATACAGAAAAGTAGTGCATTTAATATATTAAAAAAACTAACTAGCTTTTTAGGATAAAGTAATGACGGTATTTTTCTATCATAAAGGAAATGATCATATCTTTCTATTAGGAAGAAGAAATGATTATATTCTTTTTTTTATTCTGGGGTATTTTTTAAAAAAAAGTTTCTGAAGTTCTGGGAAATTTTTAAAAACCTTTGTCCCTTTTACAAAACAGCAGCCTCGAACACACCGCTAGCTATTTAAATTTAAAAGAGCTGTTCTATAAAATAAAGTCTTTTATAAAATCAATACAGCGTACCGGTTTTTACAAAACTTACCCCATCTTAATTTCTTTCCAAATACTTGCGCACCATAAAAAATGTTCTAAAGTATAATGATGCATGAAATTGCTCATAAGATGTGCACTACTTACTTTTTAAATACAAAAAGCTTAATTACGCTCGTGTATGAGATTGCTGCATTCGAAGAATACACACACACACATTACATTTAAATACAACATTAAGAGAATCCCTAATACAGTATACGCTTTAACTAAATTAATAGGATTCTCCGTATTTTTTTAGCTGCGATTATACTTGAAGAGAAAAAAAATCCATTATTTTTAACAAAAGTAAAAAAAAAAAAAAGAAACTTTTTTTCTTTGGCTATTTATAACAACTGAAATTAGCTTCAGAAAATCTTTTTAAAAAAACTTAAAACGGGGAAAAGAACCCGAGCAAAGAGATTTTTTTTATAAGTAATTTGCTGAATAAAGAAAACCATTTTGAATATTTTAAGATATTTTTAGTGAACTGAAAGCAAGTTTGCGCAAAAACTGTTAGTTAGGATAAAAAAAATAAATATTTGTTAACTTTTCAAATACAATGTACAGTAGCTGATTTTAATTAAAATGCTAATTAATATCCAGTCAATCAATGCAAATGGGATATTGTTCAGTTCAATTGATAAAAGTATTCTCAGTTAGTGTAATAAAAATTATAAAGCTAAATAAAGGAAAATTAATGTTTTTACAAAAAATATAATTTTTATGTAGACATTTTTGAAACACTTTATCTGAAATTTTCTGTAGAAAAAATAAATCTATCAATTAGAAGGCTAAAACAAATATATATTAGACGTATAATTTGAGGTAAAAATTAATATACTTTCTTTGAAAAAGAATTCTACATGTGCATTTCGTAAGCTGCGGTCCTTTTTTTATGTAATTTTTTTTGTGTGATTTGTTTTGTGCCATATTTTTTATATGTGGTATATAAGTTTCAACAGCTTTGGTGACACTGCAATGCTTTCTTATCAATGTGCGATACATATATCCGAAATTCCACTATCCGGATGATTCTAAAAGCAATCAGATACATGAGAAATGA
The DNA here is from genome assembly GCA_019973955.1 of Trichonephila inaurata madagascariensis. Lineage (NCBI taxonomy): Eukaryota > Metazoa > Arthropoda > Arachnida > Araneae > Nephilidae > Trichonephila > Trichonephila inaurata. The sequence continues at coordinate 56,146 of BMAV01002740.1, forward strand.
TGTCATCTGGAAAGCCATTAAAATTAAAAGTTTTAAATCTCACATTCAAAAGATTGCTAGAAATTTCTTTGATTCTTTACCTCATACCGATAGCGTTATTATGGTAAATCTTCATAATTACAATCCTAATATTTCAACTAAAAGACTGAGAAGGATTCTTCTCGATTCCTATAACCCACTACAATTTCTATTTTTTACACTGCAATTTTATTATTGCACACTCAATTTGCTAAATTTAGTTTTTATTTTATCGTATTTTTATTTTCTATTTTATCGTATTTCTCACTACTGGACTTACCCCGCCCCTATCATCTTAAATTTCTTTCTTAGAGATTTGAGCAGCCAATGAAAGTCATTTTCCTCACACGCTACGATCCAATAAGAAAGCGACCACTCTGCTGTTTCCCATGCATCAGAACATTTCAAGAAATTCGGAACTTTTCCGAACGTTTGGTTAGGTCATTCAGAAGCGTCCTTCTCCCAGCATGAGAACCTTTCACAATCACTCCACATCTATATACCAGATATGGGATGGAGGGCCACAAGCGGCTCATGTGCCCAGTAATAGCACCTTTGGCACGATACATATATACACTTCAAAATCTCTCTCTGTTCATTTGTTATAAACTATCTCCCCACAATACACGTTCAATTACTTTCTCTCAACGCGCATGATTGGGGACGAATCTATCAATGACAGTGACATTATCAATAATGTGATAAATTATGAAGACGGACAAAAAGAACGGACAGATTCTTTGAGAGTGGATGAAATATATGCTGGGATCCAGATTTCTAACAAATTGGAAAAACATTTTCTTAAAATAGATACTAATTATGAAAGGAGTTTGAAATTACAAAAACAGCTTCGATCATGAATATCTCGTCATCGTGACGTTTACAAACAGAACTGATTGTCGTCTAAAAAATTATTACTTACTTTATGGTGCCAAAAAACAAATCAATTGAAATTGTATCTTCAAGTGGCGAAAGCGATTTTGAACTAATTCATCACAGAAAGATAAGCGCTTTGAATAATGACGAGTAGCAGTGAATTATGTATATGCATTTTGAAAACTTTTACATTCTTACTATGAGAAATGAAATGTTTTTAAAAGGTTTCCATTTTTAATTTAATTATTTATTTTGATTGGAAGCACTTTGTCATAAATTTCATAAATAGGGGGAGTATTTTCTACGAGCGACTTTTTTTATGCGGTACCTCTTCCCTCCGCATAAAAAAAATTCTGTAATATATCGACAAAGTTTGTTATATGTAAGTATTTATGAAATTTTCAAATATTTTTTGTGTGGTTTCTTTTTATACGGACCTTATCTACCGCACAGGAACAAGAGAGAGAGAGAGTTTTACTCTATTTATTAAATTTAATAAACAATTTTTATTATTAATATTAGTCTAATTTTTTTCATAATACATAAATAAAAAAAAATAATCAAATGACAAATTTTCCATAAAAATGTTCATTTAATTTTTCAAAAAATTTATTTTGCTACTCTTTGATATAATTTAACAAAAAAATATTAATTCGCAAGAATTGCATAACAATCTTGCTTTTTTTTCTATTTATTTTATTTTTACTGAGCTTTATATATGAAAGGTAAGGCATTTAAAAATATGCATTTCTGCCGCATGTAAGACTTACTTGTTAAACACACACACACAACACATCCCTAGCAATTTACATATTTTAAAGTGGTGCATACATATATTCCGTTTTTACATATTTATTTACTTAGGATTTGTGTATTCGAAAAGGACTGATCCACCACAAAAAGTTATGAAGGAAAAAAATTAGCGTTTTTATACAATTTTTTAAAATTTAATTTATTCTGAATTATTTTTCTAATGAAGTTCCTTTTCAATCAATGCAGTTATTTTTCATGTTTATTCTGGGTTCTTTTTTATGTTTAATATATCATTTTCTAATATCTTTAAATCTATTTCCATGCTAATGTAAGCAAAACACATTCATGTTTACAAATAGTGTAATTCTGCAAAATATCTCATTTTATTGAAATCTTAATAGTCAGAATTAGTGAACGAGAGGAAATGTAATTACTCAATGAATGAGTACTTTTTGAGGCCTCAAGTGCAAGTGTTTAATTTTAAGAAATTCTATCCAATGTTTAAGTATAGGGTTTAAAACTCTCATAGTGTATTTTCAAATCAGAAAAAAATACTGCATCATTAATAAAACATTTTTAATTAACTATTTAAAAACACACAAACACATTTTTACATCTTCAAAAAATTTATTTTTTCATGCTGAAAGTACATGTCAAAATTTACCTCTTATATGTACTATATATTTTTTGGGGGGCTGGGGAGCTATTACTTAATTTAGCTTTTAATTTGATAAATGGCGTAGATACAGAATATTTGAAAATTTGAAAAAATTTTGATTAATAGACATATATGTGCTCTATTTACCCAAAGTACAGTTAATATAGAAACACTTCTGTCCTCAAACTCTATTCCGATATAGGGTTTTTGCCTCGTAACTTAATATGAATACAAACGTAGAAAATAGATACAATTTTACTTTCATTAACTGAAATATCCGAATGCAGTATTTTTTAACTCACTTTGACACTAGTTTGAAATATCTTATCAGAAAAACTTGGCATATCTGTCAATGATATCAAATATATGCGCTGTAATAATTTTTTTAATACTTATATTTTTGAAGCAAGCAGTAACAATAAAATCTAGAGATAAACTTAAAAAATGAATTTTTTTCAAAGCTTTAAAGTGATAAATCGTAAATATTTATTTGCATTTTTCCTCCCATATTCTTCAATGATTTTTCAATCTAAGCAAATTTTTAAAAACATTAAGATTTACCTTCAAATTTCATGAGAACCTTTCTCATTTTTAAATATTTTGTAGTCCTAATGTATTAATAAATTTACTCTACGTACATTTAAACACAATTCATCATTTTTTTTCAGAAGTTTAAGTTTTTTGAAAAGTTGATAATGTTAATTTTTAAAATTAATTTATTTTATATTCACGCACATTAACGGTATTTCATTCACATGTTATGTAGTTGTCCAAAAACAAACCAAAAATTACTATTCCGACATCAAACAAAATTGTTAAAAAAATCATTCCTTAAAACCTACCTTATATCACATCTAATTGTTAAGTCAGAGCTTCTGAAACTCTTTCAATGTTTGCGACCCAATTTTCAATCATAATTTTCATCGCGCCCCTTTTCACACAATAGCAATGTATTGAATGGAATGCAAATGCACTTTGACTTCAAAGCTACAATACGATATTAGTCATAAGCCGTACAAACTATCAAGGTAAGTATTAAATTTCGTATATGACAAGCCTATGTGAATCACTAGTAATTATTAAACTTGTTCTTCACTTAGTATTGTGAGATTAATTATCAAATACATTGTTCACAGTACTGATACATTTTTAAGTATATTATATCAGTGTAAATAAGTATTTTATTTTTATTATGCCAGAATTTATTTATTTATTTTTTTTTTTTTTGCTGCCTTTCAGTAAATTTGCAATTTTTTAAATCTTTTATTTTCGACTTCTTGATTGGCTCACGCCGCCCTTGTAGGATTATCACTCCCCTCTAGGAGAGCGTGCCCCCACAGTTTGAGAAACGCTGGCCTAATGACATTGATCGTAGAAGAAAACTTCAACCAATTATAATATATAACACTTTCTGCCGGACATTTTTTTCGAAATTTTATAATTAATTTTCATTAGTAAGTTTTAATAAATAATAATTTAGACTATTTTTATAATATAGTATACTATAAAAATGTAAATGTTAACTTTATTTTTTATTATGTCAAAAATTATATTTTGTTTTGCTTCCATTCAGTAAATTTGTAATTTTTTAAAACCTTTATTTTTGACTTTTCGATATGCTCACACCCCCACGTAGTATTATCACAACCCTTGAGAGGGGGGGGCAAGGCCCATAGTTTTAAAAACATTGTATTAAACATTTTATCACTACAATCAATGGTTAATTCATTTGAAATGAGATTTATAAAATTATATTATTGAATCAGTTTCTCAAAATTAATGTTACTTTCAAGACTGTCTCTCCTTTCTCAATCCTAGTTACATAATTTTAAAATTGTAGTAAAAATTATTTAAAACAATGTTACTTAAAGTATATACTTTACAATGTAACGGCCTGCTTCCTAATTAATAATAGACGTCATACTCAGACTTAACTAGTTAAATTTAATTCTGAATAATCAATACCAGAACTAATTAAATATGTAAAGAGGTTTAGCTTAACCCGAAACTATCAAATATGGAAAGATTTACTTATAATGCAACCTCTAAACTATATGCTTAGAGAGATTCGTGCGATTCAAGAGCTCTAAATCTCCGGGTGAGGTAGCATAAATTAATTTTTTATTTCATTTTGCATTCTCATTGATTGTACTGTAAACGAAATAAATAAAAAGAAGTCTCTTACATCACATATCAATTTTCTTAACTGGGTTCTTTAAACGTTTTAACATAATAGACAATTATAAAAATTAACAAATTAATGTTTCTAAGAACATGTTCATCATGAAACAAACAATTGTTAAAAATATTACTTGTGGACAGTATTTTTATTTTAAATGCATAACATTTAGTTTGAGTAACATGAAATTTGAGTTACCCACAAAAATATTTGAAATTATTTACTATTGAATTATTATTAATAAAATGTTCGTAAGCAGCAATTTTCAAAGTAAACATTTATTTTTTGATTTTATATTAAGCAGCCTACAATACAAAATCATTAAAAAATTAAATTAAATAGTCACAAAAATGACTGATAATGAATCTCTCTGAAATTCGAAAATCACTGTTAAATGAAAAAAAAATCTTTATCTTTTAACTTTTCACCTTATATTGTGAAAGCTATAGATTCCGAAAAAATTTAACCTCTTTCGGTCCTTCTAATTTTAAAAATCAACTAATATTCAAATAAAAACACAAAATTCTCAGCTCTGGATGTATTAAAGATCTATAATGTGAAGTAAAATAATCTATACTCTATTTTAGTACGGTATTAAGAAGGGTATGGGATTTTTCATCCACGTCATTAACCATGGATCAGAATTTTGAAAAGTCTTCCATCATTTATTGATGTAGCTATTGGTTAAGGAACTCGTAACTTTGAACCTCGGTCAAGTGACGAGGATGGTACCCGAGCTTGTAGCTTTTGCAGAACATTAATTCAACTAACAAATTGAAATCCCCTATAGTGTCAAAAAATCGTCGCTGGAATGAAGCTCAAACTTGGAAAATTTTGCAGTATAAATTTTTCAAGAAAAAATAAGGATCAAAATTATTTCTTATTTATAATATAAGTACTATCTTATTAGTAATACTCATAAGTATCACCTTAAATTATAACTTGAAGCTATGCAAAACGCATAATAATTAAATAAGTACCAAATAATATATAATCTAATTCTTACTCTTGAATATACAATTAAATATAATTGAATTTATGTAAAATTTACAAAAAACATTTATAATTTTTCACAATTTTTTTTTTGTTATCATAAAATAAAAGATGTTAATTTAAATGAATAAAAAGAGTGGTATTTTGAATTTTGATCAAGGCATTAAAGTGCCAGGCTTTTTAACAGTTTTTGCAATAAAAATCTAATGAAAAACCGAATTTCTTGCCTTCAGCAATGCGCATTAGAAGTGTGTTAATATTTCAGATGTTTCCTACTACAATGCTACCCCTTATCTAATTCTATTCAGAATATTTACCTTGAAGTACATAAAAATTTTCACCTAGTTGTAAATTTTGAAATCAAAATATGTGATTAATGATAACGTAATCTATAAATATTCTAACGTAAAGAAAATATTTTTTCAAACTATATGCAAGTTGAAAACATATTACGAGTATGAAGAAGATAAAAATGTTTACTTTAAGTTATACATATATGAAGGAAAAACAAATATTATCAACTCAATCTGGAGAAGCAGAGATTATTATGTAAGATGAAATTTAACACTAGTACAGTATGTTCATATCTTTCAATAAATGATTTCTTATCTTGATTTATAAAATTGCCTTCGTATGGGAAAAAAACTTAGATGTATGCTAAATTTATTGATAATTAAAATTCTTTATGCTGAAAAGACGCTGATAGGAAAAGGTTATAAAGTTCGTAATTAAATCAAAAAATAAATTCACTAGAAAGTGTCATGATTAGCGATATGAAATTATTTTTGTGTCTCAATAAATATTTTATGCCAACACCTAGATAAAATATAACTAAATCATTTCGTGAAATTAAATTTCATTATTTCTGTTTTTGGCTATTTCTCAGTTAATTTACTTTTAGGTACTCAATCAAGGTAAACCTTTAATAAACACTTACTATTAAATAAATGGAATTTTTTTTATATATAAATACTATTTTGAGGTTATTTTAACTAATCTGTTGTTGGATTTTACCTCGCTTCCTGCAGGAATGAATTAATCAACGAAAACTAAAATTAAAAATTCGAGGGGAGGATGGGGGGTTATCCTCCGATTAACGATAAGAAAGAAAAGATTAAAGGAGATTTTCTGTAAAACATGCATTGCTATTTTTATATATTATGTTTAGTTCTTAAAAATTCAAGAACTTTTAAGACAGCAAGTGCTTACTTTAAACATGTGAAATTTAAGAAAAAAATTATGAAATTACGGTATAAAATACGACTTTTCAAAAAAAAATCATTGTCTCATTATAATATAAATAAGCTATGTAATAATGCAATACAATGGGATGTTTTCTATATGCTTAAAGATTTAAATTATTAATATTAATGCCGGGGAATTTTGGTTTCCGAAAAACAAAAAACAAAATGCCAATTGCTAACTATAATAAAATGTTTCTTGATAATATTTTCAAACTATGTATGTTAGATAACACACATTTAAAAGTTTTGATTTATTAATTATTAATATAAAATGTTTTGAAAAAGGACGTCGTTTTTAAATTACACAAAGAAATTCAAGATATATGCATTGCGTAAAATGCCCATTGAATAAAGAGATAATCTTTAAAATCGTTAACTCGCTAATTTTAGAATTTAGCATGATCATTTTGTGTACTTGGTATGTGAGCGTTCCTCAAAGTGTGGAGCGCGATAACCCTACAAGGTAGGAGGGGGCGAGTATATCAAAAAATAAAAAAAAAATAAATATTTAAAAAAATTATTAATTTATTGATAGGAAGCAAAACAAAATACATTCTGACATAATAAATAATATAATACACACTTACACACTGATATAATATACTTATAAATTTATCAGTTCTGTAGAAGGTATTTGGTAATAAATTTATCAATAGTAAACGAAGAACAAGTTAGATAATTAACATCGACTCCCCTGGGATTGTCATATACAAAAATTATGCTCAAAATTTAATATTTATCTTGATAATTTATGCGGTTATGAAGGTAATCTTTACACCATGATTAAATATATTATAAATGAAATAAGTTTACATCCATTGCTGAAGGGGAAAATATTAAATATTTTCATTCCGCTCACTTCGTTTCTATATTACTATTTATCTAGCGGTTTTACAGTTCTAAGGCAACTCATTAAATCCATCATCAGATTCTTTCATTGCCAGATACAACAGGATAAGAGACTACTAATCTGAACTTAAATATATAGACGTGTAAATTATTCTTCTGACAAATAGAACTAAATACATTAGAACGTCGTTTATCCGAATCAATTGGTACCGGACACCGTTCGGATACGCGATTGTTCGGATATCCGAAAACCGAATTCGATCCATGCAGTATATGAAACCGGACGCTATACGAATATTGAAAATCTTCACATGCGGGAAACGTGCTTGAAGAAAAAGCAAAATAGGGACAAAATGTCTCAATTCTACCTTTATTGTAGAAAATAATCACTTATTGTTCGCTGTACCATTGTACACCTTGGATTTTCGAAGAATTTCAGCCCGCCCCCCCAGCCCCAAAAGTCAGTTTTGCCTTTAAATTTTTCTTTATCAATTGGGTAAATACGTATTTAACGTTAATCGGCCCTTGTGCTCCTAGAGTCCTGCCCACCCCACCGTGATACGGGGATGTACGTTACACCACTGAATTGTATACATGTAGACACTTCAAGACGCTCTGTTCATTTGTTATAAACAGTTTCCCGACAGTGGGCTTCCAGTTGCTTTCTCTCGACGTGCCAACAGCCCACGCTTGATTGAAGACGGAACTTTCAATGACAGTGACATCATAAATAATTTGATAAATTTTGAAGACGGACAAAAAGAACCGAAATCTTTGAGAGTGAATAAAAATATGCAGGGACCCAGCTTTCCAAGAAATTGAAAAAGCATTTTCTTAAAATAGAGACCAATTAAGAAAGGAGTATAAAATTCCAAAAAAGAGCATCAATCATGTATATTTGGTTATCGGGACATTTACAAGCAACTGTGTGTGTGTGTGACCACCCGATCTTCGTCACAAAAACTTATCTCTTACTTTATGGTACCAAAAAATAAATCAATTGAAACTGTACCCCTTCAAGTGACGAAAGCGATTTTGAACTTATTCATCACAGAGAGATGAATAAGATTGGATTACCATGAGTAACAGTGAATTATGTATGTGCATTTTTGTGTGAAAACTTCTCCGTGTATAAAATGAGAAAGTAATGTTTTTAAAATGTTTCCATGTATAATATTTAATCATGTATTTTGTTATGGAAATACTCTTACATAAATTTTGTAAATAATTGACATATTTTATAAATGCTACTTTTTTATGCGGTCCCTATCCACCGCAGAAAAAAAATTCTGTAGTATTTCCACGAATTAGTTTTGTTATATGAAAGAATTTATGAAATTTTCAAATATTTTTTTGTGCGTTTATTTTTATGGGTTCCCTATCTACCGCACAAAATCAAGTTCAAGTGTAGTAAGTTTTTTTATAGTTTGCACCTACATAGCCATCTACACAGCCATAACTAAATTTTTTTGAAAATATATAGTAGGAACATATATACAAATATTTAGAACAGAATTCACATAGCGCGCTAATACAATAAGGATTGTGTCCATCTTGATTTCTTAATAGAATTGCGCCTACATTATTTATTTATTTGAAACTAATATTTTGCAATATTTTTATATACATACTGTTGACTGTTTTCTTAAAAGGAAAAAAAAAGAAGTGTTAAAAAAGTCTGAGTAAGTAGTAGAGGCAGTCTTAGAATTGTTGAAGTACCTTTAAACCACTCTGCCATGTATTGGGAGTCACACAGGAAGGAGTGCTCAAAATTTTGGGGATCTGAAATGTTAGGCTGATGTATAAAGAGGACCTTCGACGATCGAAATTTTATGTGAGTAAGTGAATATTAACGTCGCACTGTTCAGCTATACGAGGGCTTTATGGCGACGGACCTCGTGATTTTGAACAATGGTCAAGTGACGAGGACGGCATCTGAGCTGGCACCTCCTTCGTCTAACTACCACACCACACCAATGGGATGACGTTTGAGCTCTCAACAGATTTAACGTGCATCACTCCCCTACATGACGGATCTTTAGTGGTACTGGGCTCGAACTCGTGACGAGCTAGCCACGATCCGATACCTTGACCACTAGGCTACCGTGGAAACTCGAAATTTTAAGAACCGCTGCTCTATGCCTTCATAAAGTACGTATTTTTATTTGTCTAAGGATATTTGGGCAGTTTATTTTCTGCTGTATTCTCAAGAAAACAGTGTATACAAGTGCAGTACAATATTTTATGAAGAAAACACTAGTATTTATTCTTTTTTTAATCCCATTCATGATAACCCGGCATTTTCACAAATTCGGCCACTCTTGGGCCACATTAGTCTGAGTTTTCTGGACTACTATATTGATTTTTGTTAAACTGGGATCCACAAGGAGAATTAAACTCAGCAAAATGTAAAATAAGTCGATAACAGGCTATTTAATTTGAAGAATGGATTAAATTACATTTAATCATTTAAACTTAGCAGTTTTAGAAAAAAATAGTCTCTTCTGTTAACTTAAAAACATACTAAATCCTTCCCTATTGTTATTTTTTTTTTCTTTCGAATCGGGGAAAAAAATTTCCAACAAGTATGATTAAGATGCCCTGAAAGAAAATTTATATTTATTTCTTTTATCAATAACTGCTTGAACTAGTTAATGTCAGCTAAGTAACAATGAAAAAAAGAGTGTTTTTTCCTCTTCGGTTCTGTTTTTTTTGCATCTCATTTTTTGAGTAATTTCTTTCTTTTCCTTAGGGAGGCAATAAGAACAAAAAAAAAATAGCTTTCTATTAATTTACTTAAGGCTTACCCTTAGCTGATCGCTACACCATTTAAATGTAACTTCGAAAAACAAAAACTCGTGCGCAAAAAAAAAAAATTTTTTTTTTGAAATTGTAACCAAGATATTTATGAACGTTTTTGCGTTTCATTACATCAGAACATCATTTTTTTCTAAAGTCGACTCTTTTGTAAGGCAAATTAAGAATGAATTATATTTGCGTAAATAAAACATGACTCAACGTATTGCTTTTTATAAATCCAATTGGTACTTTTCCATTTGCTTACGCAAATCTCGCCAAATTGGCGTTATTGGTGACCACGCAATGCATACATAAAAAATATTAATAAATATTAGTTCTCACTGGTTTCCATCCATTTTTGACATATTATAATAAAGATGGTACAAATAAGAAAAGATGACGACTTCTTTTGTAAATGTGGTGGTAAAAGGTTATTACTAGGAATATTCCATTTGGCGTCGGTTGTATCATTTTTGGCGACTTTATCGCTTGCGACAGCGAAACGGAAAAGTACCAAGAACTGTTTAAAAACAAACATTGAATTATGTTTATTGAATATATACTTTTTTATGTACACTATTGAATGCATTCTGGATACTATCCTGCGGGCGAGTGAGAGTTTTATTAACGTTACTCTATAAAGCAACAACGAGGACTATTGGTGACGAACCTCGATTTTTCGAACTTCCATCGAGTTATGAGGACGACACATAACCTCCACCTCTTCTAACTACTATACTAACGGGAGGACATTAAGCTTCGACAGGTTTAACTTGCATAAGCCTCTCTACACAGTGGGTCTTCAATGACATCAGGAATCGAATCCCAGAAACTCCGTCCACGAGTTTGCGACCATAACTACTAGACAACCTCGCCCCTAATATTCTGCTAGTATAATTATTATGTACTATTATAATAATTAATAAAATATTAATTAATGTATTGATTGTTTATTATAGTCCATTTCGAACTTGCACGAGTGGTATTGGTAACGAACCTCGTCAATTTGAACCTCGGTCAACTGACGAGTCTGTCATTGCACTCTTCAAAATACACGAAGTCAATGAGAAAAGTAAATCACACACAGTAAACAAAGGAGCCTGCTAGCTAGTAAGAAAAGAAATTTTAAGTATACTTCTACTACGACACCTTAGAATGATTTCCAGATATAAAAACTAACACATATAGCAAATAAAATAGCTAGTTTTCTCAAAACAAAAAAAAAGCTGTTATTCTAATATGAGAAGACTAAAATTCTACAATTAGTAAATTCTAATGTCGTGGTTAAAGTGTAGTTCCAAGCTTTTTTGCTGACCGTTAGGAGTCACCGAACTTTCGATATGTATTGAAAGTTGTTCACAGATAATTATACAATACATCCGAGCAAAATAACAATGTAAAATACACATTTTAACGTTTAGAATTATTAAGGTATCCGAACCTGTTCTGAGTACTTTTTAACAAAATAACATATTTAAACATTTTAAATGCTTTTTAGGACTCAATACCAATAGATATTACTATTTAACTAACAATATTTAAAATAAATTTCCTAAACTTTACAAAAATCACAATTTTAAGTGAAATTTTAGCCAATTTTTTTGAAAAACTTCACAGCAGTTAGAGGAAAAAATAATAAGCATGTTAGTAAAAATATTACTAAAACAAATTAGATGCATTTATCAAAAAAATGTACTAAAATGTTAATGTTTTATTAAAATTTGAAAATTTTAAGAGCTCATTGAGTAAACATAAGAAATATTACATTATTTAAATAAGCTATAACTCAAAAATTATTCATACAATAAGAAATATTTTAATACAGTCTCTATAAAGTAACATAAATACAAGGTTCAAAAAGTTTTATAGAAATACATTCGTAACATTTTGAGTTATCAAACTCGCCATGATAGATTTTGAGTAATTTGAATGCCCACTTTTGGAAGATGAAAGACCCACATCTGGTTTTTCTAACTTAATAAAATTTATTGTAACTTGACCTCTAGGTAGCATAGAAACAACGCGAAGTATGTTTCGTAAAGACAAAAGATAGTTCTACTCAATAAAATAAAAAATAAAAACATTTGTCATGGCCGAATTTGGTCACTTTCAACATGTTCGGATGCCTTAAAATTTAATGATTTAATAAAATATTTTATAACACATCAAGATATAAAAATTGTACAATTTCTAAAAAACAAAGACTTACCGTTAGAATTATAATTCTTCAGAGGGAAAATGAATGCTTAAAAACACCGAGAAAGAGTAAAACAATCATCAAACTGCTGTTTCTGTGCATCTTTCTCTAGTTGAAAATGGAGATTTAGCCTCTATTACCAGCACTCAAATGAAAAGAAATCAAAGTTGACTTTTCGAATCCACATATTCGTTCTCAATAAAGTTGGTTCACACCTAATTGACTTTCTTCAACTATTATTTCTCGCAAATCCAATACAATGCCTGTTCATTCCTTTCTATTGCAGTGCTTCCAAATAAATTAAATGCTCAAATTCTTTTTAAGCCAATGTTTGTCGTTTTTTCAAACTCTGCCTTTCATAACTAAGATCAAACTCTTTTAGCAATGTAAAGTTGTATAACACTCAATTTACCCTTGCACTACTATGGTCATTTTAGAATTAGGAATGTAAATTATACATCTTAGTTTATACTGTTCGGAAGAAACAACAAAAGTCAAACTCAAAAAAGAAAACATGAATTCTCAATCAATAATTATCAATTGATTGATTATTAACGTCGCACTGTTTAGCTACACGAGGGCTTTTGCCAACGGACCACGTAATTTTGAACCATGGTCAAGTGACGTGGATGACACCTGAGCTGGCACCCCCTTCTCCTAACTACCACACCACACCAACGGGAGGACGTTTCAGCTCTCTACAGATTTAACGTGCATCGCTGCCCTACACGGCGGGTCTTTAGGGGTACCGGGCTCGAA
>BMAV01002740.1:69570-89379 GCA_019973955.1 Trichonephila inaurata madagascariensis
GAACCATGGTCAAGTGACGTGGATGCCACCTGAGCTGGCACCCCCTTCTCCTAACTACCACACCACACCAACGGGAGGACGTTTCAGCTCTCTACAGATTTAACGTGCATCGCTGCCCTACACGGCGGGTCTTTAGGGGTACTGGGCTCGAACTCGTGACAAGGCAAGACACGGTCCGATACCTTTACCACTCGGCTACCGCGGCCTCAATAATTATCAAAGCCGAATTCTTAGAATTTTCGACAAGAGAAATAAAATTTTTGATTAAAATGAATCGTCAACCATTTGAAATCATCTGCCAGTTTTAAATAACGAATATTAATTAAGTTCAGAAAAGACATGATTTAAATGGAATAAATTCCACATAGGTTACCAAAATCAAAGTATAAAATCCTTATTTCACCATGAAATCTAAAAATAATTGCCAAATACAAGAATCGAGTTTCAATCAAGTAAGTGAGTAAATATTAACGTCGCACTATTCAGCTACTAGAGAGTTTTTGGCGACAGACCTCATGATTTTGAATCATGGTCAAGCAGGCTACGCTCCAGCCTAAATATCGTAAAAAAACATTCTAGTTATGTAACTTTGAAAGATTTAACTTCGGCATTAGTTTTTTCAATTTATTAAAGAAATATATATTAGCACGTCTTTTCAGAAATATTGTATAAGACTTCAAAGAAACCCACATTAAAGTAACTATTTCAGGATTCAATTTTATTGTCTACCAGTTGTAAATTTTGTCCAGAGATTGTTTATTCTCAGTTATATCCATTAGTCTATGACATGCTATAAGTTACTGAAATATCGGTAGCGGTAAATTGATTTTTTTATTAATCATTTTCCTGTTAACGAAATATGAATTTAAAAAAGTTAGTGTTGGTAAAATCTTGATTCATTTTTCTCTATGAAAAAAAAAGTGTGTGAGTACTTGTGTACGCACGTTTGGTGTAACAAGATTAAAATCTTACTAAATTTCTTGAGCAGGGCAAGCTAGGACAAGGACGAAAGGCGGTCACGAGCAGGGTTGAACGATAGTAACCTTAAGTCAATAGGACCAGCCAAACCCGAGATAATCATGATTTAAATAAATTTAAACACCCCCGCACAGGGACAATAGGACCAATAACATAGTGGAGGGTCGGCAGAACTGTATCTGGAGATGAGGTTAACCGATTGTGACACCTGAGACCTCATATTGAATGTCTCGGCGGGAAGAAACGTTCCTGGGAAAATTAATACATCCGCCTGAAGAGCCTCCGAGTTATGGTCATTTTAAAATATATATAGTTAAAACATTTAAAACAATTAAATAAAATATAGAAGCAGGGCACCCAGCGACTAGAAACTCAGCCTGGTTGTGAGGAAACACGAGGAATCCATTAGAACCGGTCTGGAGTCTGTAGTTGCAAATGGGGTGGTGCTAGCTCGGGAAAGAAAAACGAAACTAACTCGCCTGGAGGGAGGGGGAACTGTGACGTTAATGGTCACGTACGTCCCAACGATACACAGAGTAGTAGGTGATCCCAAAGTTTCATCCTTCTAACTCTGTAATATCGTGACGTCATCAAAAGATCGAACCTCATAGGAATAACATGGGGATTCTAATTTTAGTGATAACGCCCCCCCAGGCTCACTATCTACAAACAAATTATAGCAGATGAAAGAGCTCAACGAGAAGAGAACCTATGGTCCGAGTTTCATTAACAAAGCTCGAAAATCATCGGAGCTATGCTGGATTTAAACAAATTTAAAACTTTAAAATAATTTAAAACTGTTAAATATGGGTGAAGAAATGGAACTATGGTCGTGAAAAATTATATCTAGGATGCTCATAGGGAGAACAATCGAATTCAGCCGGTGCGGTTGGCCAAGGTGGCATAGGATTCGAGTTATTACTGGGAAAGCCCTGTAGGGGGGGGGAGGATCAATTTCACGTAAGGCTCGCGCTAATACGAAAATATGGCGGACCTCTAAAAATCAAGTCCCAAGCTCAATTCCGAAGGGGGATGAAATTTTTTCCAGTCCCTATAGGACTAACATGGGAGCATGAGATATTTTAGTGCTTAAGCCCTCCCCATACCTACACAATGAGAATGAATAGATGACTAGATGAGTTTCGACGAGTGGAACAGTTGGTTCAAATCTCAAGTCCGAGACTCAGACAGGAGCCAAGATATTGTGAATTTAAACAAATTTTAAAATTTTAAAACAAAAACTATAAAGAAATAGCCCTATGAGCATGAAATTATTATAACTGGAAGAGCAGATAGAGAGGGATCGAATGAGCCAAGTCCGAATGAACTGTGAGGCTCGGATGCCGAGATATTGGCCAAGAAGCTGTAGAGGGGGGATGCGTCCCAACAGTTATACGATCCCCAAATATCAGTCCCCTAGCACCAAAAAAGTGGCATGTAAAATATTAGACAACGGTGTGCACGCGCATCGTAAGAATATACCCTCATTCTTTTTCCCTAATGCCCAAAAGGAGTATAACTTAAAAAAAGAGCAATAAATAGCTTTAAAAATATACTACGTTTCAAAAGATTTAGAGATAAATATTTAAATATTTAAATTATAAATATTTTTTTTGTTATAAAGAAATACTATTTGGACTTTAATTTTAAAAAATAATGAATTTGAAACATGTTCACATTATTTCTGTGAGTTTAAAAATATAAGGATGTATTACTTAGGGATATAGCTGAAACACCCAAACATACACACATCACGTGTGTTTAAAAGGCTGAAAACATTATCAAATGTTTGCTTAATCAAAGTACGACATCTTAATGAACATTTTCGAAAATCTTTCAAACAAGCAATTGGACAGTCACCAAAATGATTACTAAGTCGCCAAAAAGGATGCCAACGTGGCTGTATTTGTAATTCTTTAAATAATTAGTTTTAATCAATTAATTTTTATTAATTATATTTAAATTATTGTATTATCATCCAAAATAATCATGTATATAAAATTTCAGCTCAATTGAGCTCTTTAAAATGTATTTTATTAACGACTGAAAATTACAAGATAAATACTAAATAAATAAATATATAGAGGTGTGAGTTAATAGTAGGAATTGAAAAATGCAATCCAATATATTTTTTTAGGCAATATGGTTCAGTATTAATTCTTGCGACTTCGGTGGACAACTGAACATGGCTAGCGTTGCTTCTGTTCAGTTATGGGTCGGAGTCCTGATGCGACTAAAAGCCCATCATCTAGTGGAGCAAAGGCACACTAAATCTGACAAAGCTTGAAATCCTCCGTGGGCGTGGTGTGAAAATCTGGAGAGTTGAGTGCCACCTCCAATATCCTTTCTTCCCTTGACCGTGGTTTAAAATTAATAGGGGCGTCAACTTAAACTAGGAATGGGCATTATGTCTGTTACGATTGACCGTCGGACCCAGGGCCGCTTTTCCGATAAGGCACACTAAGCCCGTGCCTAAGGCACAAAAAATTGGAGGGTGAAAAGAGAGAAAAAAAAATTAAAATTACAGCGAACGTATCACGTGTAGCGAGTTATGAGAGAAGCATTTCTGCATTCAAGAGAGTAAGAGTTGAAATTAGATTTATAATGGAAAATGAAAAGCTTTGATGTTGCTATCCACTCAAAATAATATTACAATGTAAAGTGCATACAGTGGTGCTATTAACTATTTTGCAATGATCAAAGTTCGAACAAAAATTTTGTTGTACAAATACAATGATTCAACGAAGAATAAGGATGTCTAAAAGTAAAAGGCAGTTAAACGATAAGCGATGAAAAAGATAATTAACAAGTTGAAAACAGTTCATACAATAATGTATACTTTATACCAGGGGTGGTGAACCTTTATGGATCAAAACGTGCCATTTTTTCTAAAGAAGTGTATAAATGAGGCATAGACGAGCAGTCAAACAATTTTGACTAATGATTATTGGAAAAATAATAAAACTAACACTCTTTATTTACTAAGAAAAAATACTTTTTGTACTGTATAGTTGTAAATATTTTATTTCTACGTGTAATTCAAATTAAAGTAACATTAATGTGACTTCTGTTGTTGCAGATTGGATGACAAATAACTTATATTAGGATTGTAAGATGTTACATTTAATAGAATGCATGATGAAGTGGAGTCATCTGCCGAATGGTTTCTAAGCAGTTAATTATTTTTGCTGTGATTCACTTTTTTTAAAAGAGGATTTCTGATTTGTTTCAGAATGCTGTTTTACACAGATGATATGTTCGGCATACCGCTGTTCCAAAACATAAAACACACACCGCTTTGTCACCTTTACTAATAATGCCATATTTCTAGATTCAGCAAGTTTGAAATTCTCTGTTACACTTCTTATCTTGCTCTTTTGCTGAACTAGACATATAAAATAATTTAAGGATCGTAAATATAACACAAATTAAAATAAAGTTGTGTCAACGAAATTGACTATGCTATGCGTACACGAACTTCACATCATTTGCAAATGAGTCCATGACGTAACTAAGGCGAGACAATAACAAACGAGAGTGCTCCGCGACCGATCACTCGCGTTTGTTCATGATATTTCATAGTGAACTTTGTTATTTTAAAATAAAATGCAAACCATCTTGATCACTGGCGTGCCCAAAATATTGTGTCGCGTGCCATTGATGGCACGCGTGTCCCTGGTTCGCCATCCCTGCTCTATATTGTAGTAGCAAATGATTTCATTAATTTACTTTACTAATTTATAAAAAGGTGGACGGGTGATCCGTGATGCCACAAGTTAAGGAATGGACAAGAGTGACCAAACTATGCCACTATCCTTTCCTTACAGCTGCCGGTTGCCAGTCCAAGACACGATGGGTCCATAGGTAGTGGACAATGTAAAGATTTACCAAACAGCAAAAACAAAGGAAGGGAAAAGAGTAAAAGAGTTAAGGGAAGATCCTTAATGAAACAATACTGGCAAGGTAAGAACTGAAGAAGGGCGGATGCTCTTTAAACAGTAGGGTAGCATTACAATTTGATGCGCCTAGGGGGCTGGGGAGGTGTAAAACGGCCCAGGGTGGACCTCCAAGACATTTTGGAGTGACCATCTTTACTAAGACCTAAGACGCACATTCTGAAGGAAACACATTTATGGAACACAAACGCCAGCTAGACTGACTCATTGGTTCACGTATGTTCACTGCTCGCTCTATTTAATACGTCCACGCTCCATGGTCTAGCAGTTACTCATAGTTGTTCAAGCATTCAACTTGACATTTTTGTGTTGCTTGTGTTTTTGTAGTAAAAACAGTAATCTTTCATGCTTTAAAAGAGTGATACGTTGTCAAAAACAAGTGTTAAGAAAAGGAAACACACAGTTTTATTACAGAATAGCCACACCTACGCCACTGAGAGGATCGCAACACCTGAAAAATAATTAAAGTAGCCCTTTCCCTGAAAAAGTCCGCCTATACCCCGACTTCAGCCATAGTGTTGTTTTTAAGTGTGGCGTTACTTAGCAAACAATCAATAAGAATAATTTTCAATGCTTAAAGAACGAATATAACAAGTAATAATTATTTTAGAATAATATTTATCAAAATTAGATTTATTTTGCATCAGTAATTTTGTGCATTACCGCAATGTGTTCAGTTTAACAAATTTTTAGAAAATAAATTTTGTTATCAGAAAATATTTTTACAAGTTTAATTTATTGTATAAGTTTGCTAAAGCCTATATTTCTTTTTTTTAATTATTTACACAAGTGTATAATTTACCTCTATTTAATAACTATTTAAAATCACAAGAAGTTATCTCTAATTTTACATTGAAATTATTTTGTATTACAAAATGTACATAATTGATAAATTGTGAGTTTCATCAAAATTTAGTCTATTTCTAATTGAAACTATTTTCTTATAAAGTAAATCTACTTCTCTCTTAAATCAGTTTAATCTTGTTAATTTAGTCTACAAAACTGAACCTTTCTTATGATTATTTCAAAATTTACTAAATAAAAATAAAAATTAAAAGAATATATCGTAATAACATAACATATCGTTAAACAACAATAAATATAAAAACTCTTTTTTTATCGGATTATAGATTTTATGTGTTTTAAAATTTCCTTGCGTGAAAAAAGTCATAATTTCTACATTGCAACAATTCTTACAAACATTCTGAACATATATTATAAATTGAGCGTATGCTTCATTAATAATACTCGGGTCATTTTTTTTATATCTATATTATAAAAAATATACAAAAACGTATTCAAAAAGAATGAATTTCTCTATAACATTCTCTTAAACTTTGAAGTGAAACTCCTACCATTTAAGTGAAATGCAGCATTTGACTTTCATGCAAACATTTTGCTGAAATCGTCTCAATGAATCGGAAAAAGTATTTTTTTTTTCCTTTTTCAAACTTCCCTTTTCGTTTCTTTAATCTTATTTGTGAGTTTATATGGGAGAAGTGAAAGAGATCTTTCGAATTCCCCATTCACCGTTCGAAGTTCTAAAGAGAAGTCAGGTACGTAGAAAATTGAAAGGGATGTATATCTCCATACCCTTATCAAATAAAGAGAAAGATCGTAAAAAACAGTCCCTTTGAAATTAACCTCTAAGTGTATTTATTGCTTTATTTTCCAAATAAAAAGAGTGAAAGTAGTTTTCTAGGAATAAATGAATATTTTTAAATGTTTCTAAAGGTTTTTCCTTGCGCTTTTGAAGAAAGACAGTGGGGACAATTTTTATTAATTTTTTATTTAGTTCTGTAATTTTTTAATTGATGTATGTTATGATTCAAGTAAATGCTCCAAAAGTAATCAAATTCACTACAAAATACTTGTCGACCATCAAATCTTGTAAAATATTTAATTAATGAATACGATGAGGCATTTTTTTTTCTACTCTATAGGTATTTTTTTTTATATTTCCTTTTCATGATTGGATATGTTCAATTTTCTACAAAATATTGTCTAGTTAACCTCTAATAGCAAGACATGTTTTATTTTCTATTACTAAGTGGTTGAATGCCTTTTATATATACATATAGGAAATTTCACGCAATTAAAAAGTAGATACTTTCGATGAGTAATAGTGACAGTTTATTTTTAAATACGCTTTTATTAGCTTCACCTGTATGTAACGGAACCTTGAATTCAATATTTACCCACTTTAAAAAGTTAGATTAATTTTAAATTGTGCACACCTCTCAAGGACGATGACAATACAATAATTTAATAATTTTGTTCCATTGTCCTGATTATGATTATAGGGATTAAAGATTTCCCCTTTTCAAATTTGGTGACTAATTCAAGATTTAGCGACTAAAATATTAAGTCACAACCCTAAAGCGAAAATCATGGTTGATACAAATACAACAAACAAACAAAAAAGTGTTCCTTATTTGAAAAAGGAAAGAATGCATCCCCAATGGCGCTGCGGATTGGTATTAAGGTACAATTATCAACCACTTCAAGCTTATGACTTTCAGTCTGCAGATAATTGAAACCTACTGAAGTTTTACTAAGTGGCATTTATTTAGTTTTGTTTTTATTAATAATTCAATGCAACTTTTCAGTTGATTTCTTAATTGCTAGATTTATTTCTGAATAGCTCTTTATTAGATAAAGTTCTTTTTGTTGTTTCAAATTTTGTTCATATCGTAATATTAGGCGTGTTAGAATGAAAGTGATTCGAAGCTTTGCATGCGAACAATTTTCAATAAATTTTCATGAAACAAAAGCGATAATGAAGGTGTATGAACCATGCATAAGTGTGTCCAAACATATTTGGGATAACTGCCTTTGTTAGGACGTGACAGTCATTTAAAAACAAGTAATATGAAAAAAAATTAAATCAATTTCTACTTAGATCAACAAAGAAAAATTTTATTTTAGCTACTTTTTATTAAATAGGTACAATTAAAAATATGTAATATGTATATACATATGACAGAATCACAACATTCAGTGGTAATTATTTTTTTAGTAATTATCATTAAAGTGTCGTATTGTCATCCAAAATGACCGTGTCTACAAAATTTCAGCTCAACTGAATGCTTTAAAACGTGAGAAAAAAAACCTTTTCAAGTTTTGACACAAGTCGCCAAAAGGGTCGCTAAGTTTCCAAAAATGATACCAACGTGGCTGTATTTGTAAATCTTTAAATAATTAATTTTATTCGATTAACTTGTATTAATTATAATTAAATTACTGTATTGTCATCCAAAATAATCATGTACATAAAATTTCAGCTCAACTGAACACTTTAAAATGTATTTTATTAACGATTGAAAATTCCACCAAGATAAATAAATAAATATAGAGAGAGTGTGAGCTAATAGTAGGAATTGAATGACTGGTATAGATGAAACTGCGTCCATAACGGTTTAGCAAGCTTTATTAAATTTTTAACATTGGAAAGGTGTAAGCCGGAATGGGCCTGAGTTTACAACACTTGTTGCGCTACAGGGATGATAGTGATGACTGTGCAGCACATAGCGGCAGAGGATAAAACCTGGTGTCACCACTTCCAGCCGTCAGCATGCAATGGAAACATCCTGACTTACATAGGCCCTAAAAATTCAAAGCTCAGCAGTCAGCCGTAAAGGTGATGTTGGCGCTATGGTTGGCGATCTGAGATCGATTAATCGAAAAATCAATCTCTTGGGCCAAAAAATTGATTTTTTAAATCGATACGTAGCATTGAATCGATTCAGTGAATCGATATTTCATCCTAGAAAATCGACATTCGATTTTTTCTGTTTTGGTAAAAACCATAAAATTATTTACAATTAGTTGAATGCACCGGAATGTCAGGTCTTAAACGAAGAATTTAAACACTATTTATTGCAGTCAGTTGTCACCTGAAGTATGATCCTATACTTCACTGCAAGGACAGAAAATCTCTCTCATCACGTTCACTCATTAGCCATGATGTATATGAGTATCGTGGGATCATATGTTCCTTGTGAGCGCCTTTTTTCAATTGCCGGCAACATCGCGAGTCATGAGCATAAGCGCTTGGATCCCTGTAAACTTGACAGACTATTGTTTTTAAAAAGCTTAGATGTTAAGCATTGGGAATTATAAGCTATAGTATCTATTTTCTAAACCTTTTGATGTAACAAATACATTTAGAAAATAAATATCTTCTTTTTCATACCTAATACTTTGATATGGTAAAAAAAAATTAATTGTATTGTCGAAATAACTGAATTAAAAAATTCCTTGATTTTATTGATAACAGATCGTTTATTATAGTATCTTTCTTATTTTTCATAAAATGGATTTATATTTACATTGTAAATGCAGACGGAAAAAAAATCGATCTTTAGGACTCGATTTTTTTGTGAATCGATTCATCAGGTTACGATTCGAATCGATTTAAAAATTGATCTTTTCAGGAAAGAATCACCATCCCTAGTTGGCACCCTAATGGGTCAATGATTTCACTTCGATTATGGCGTAAAGGCTGCAGTTCTGAATTGGTTCCATGATCAAGCGACATCGTTTTTCGCGGACGGAATTCGTAACCTTCCCAAGCAATGAGACGCATGCCTAAACGCCATAGGTGATTTATTTTTACAAATTTTATATCCATTTCACTCATTGAATATTTTTGTTCCTATCTCTGTATTGGTCTCATTTTTGACCCGACGCGTCTTATGGATACACATCTTGAATCAGTTTCATTTCAACATCCCTTATATAATATCATAACACAGTGAATGGACTCATATGAAAAACATTTAAGGTATCCGACTACGTTCGGAACCATGATTTTGCAAAAGCGTATAAATAGATAATATTTATGTGGGAATCCAACCGAAATCTTCCAAAAGGTCGGATGCTTCAGACAGTGGGGTTTTTATGGCGTGGTGTCTAGGGGTTTTTAGGGTGTATTAGTTAATTTTGAAATAAAATAGACAACATAGTTTAAGAAAGAAACTGGTTGAAAACTAAATCATTTATTATGAATTATAGGGGAGTATTTACATGGGGAATATTTCAAAAGAATAGGAAAGTTGGATAAGCATATTTCGGAAGAATAGGAAAGTTAGATCACATTACTTTAAGGGAGGCAATTGAGATTAAATAGAACCCATTATAGTGCTATTAAGACTTACCGCCTGGGGCTGACGCGCGAAATACGACGTTTCTCTGACGACTGTTAGTGGGCCTCTGCCGAAAAAGGTTGATGTCGGCGTTTTAAAAAGGACGCTAGATGGCGTTGATGTGGAATACTGTTTCGATTAGAATTGCCGACCTCGGTAAAGGGATATGATCTAACCTTTTACAAATGGGATATCCTACATTTATAATATTTAGTGTCATTTGGATTAGAAAACGTATTTAAAATTGTTTTAAGAATATTATTACAATAAAAAATTATTTAAGTATTATATTTTGACAAAAAACGAACATAGAATAACACATTTTCCAAACATTCTCACTTTATGTGAAAAATGCTTCTATTATAATAATATTTTGCCTCTATATAGCTCACACCTCTGTACAGGGGCTGAACTAGAATTTTTCATATATACAACTTAGAAGTGGATTTATCCATATTTTACGACAAAAGAGGGGATAAATTTTAAAAAAACAAAACGCTGATAATTATTTCGATGGGTAGTAACTGAAAATAATGTGAATTTTTCAAAAATCCTATAGTTCAGACTCTCTGAAGAAGTCTTTACTTTATGTAAGCACACACACACAAAATATTATTATCGAAGTATTTTTCATAAAAGGAGAACGTTCCGAAATTGTGTCTTATTCTAAGTTAATTTTTTGCCAAAATAATGTATTTAAATAAAATTTTTTGTCATAATGTTCTTTAAACCATTTTACGCATGTATTCTAATCTAAGTGACACTAAATATCACGGAAATTATCCATTTATGCGCTTTTTTAAAATCAAGGTTCCCGAACATAGTCTCAGATACCTTAAATTAAAATTTTCATCTCATGGGTACGAACACTGAACCTTCTTATAAACAATCGTATCTTCTCTTTTAATTATCCTTCATCTAACGAGAAAATTAAATATCTTCAACATAAACTTTTTAACCGACTCTGAAAATAATTTTTATTGATTTCCCCAGCCAAAATGCGTTTTATTTTCCACTCTGATCAATAACCATCAAAATTTCCTTTTTCATACCCAAAGCACCAAATGTGTTGAGTTCTTATTCACATATCTCCCAAACACGTCTTTTTCCATTAGGATCTATACGTCATCTGTACTTAATGACAGTCATTTGAGAATGAAAACTCTCGCAAACTGAATGTGACAGTTTGTGTCGGAAGAGTTTTATGGAAGGATGATAACTTTTCGATAAAAGAAAGAATACTGGGGGGGTATCAAAACTCGATTATTGTGAGAAATAGAAAAAATAGGTGGAGTAATTTGAATTTGATTTTGTGATATGCATTTCATATCTCTGACAGAGTAATATAACTGATGTAAAAAGAAATGCATGATATCTAAGAAAATTAGTAATATGTGTAATTTTTAGCATCCAATTTCATTTGAAAGTCACCTAAGACAAAACTTTCCATGAAAGACAAAAGTTTTTGAATTTGATCCGATAGAAATGATTAAGTTGATTGCATGTTAACTTTTTGAAAAATGTTCGTAAATTTAGAACTTTAAATTTTGAACTATATATTTTGATTCTGATTGGTAAGTGAAGAGTGAATGTTTGTTAGTCTTATTACAAAGCAACACGAAAACTTTTTGAGACGGACCTCATAATTTTCAACCACGATCAAGTGACGAGGAAGACACTTGAACAGGTACACTTTCGACAAACTACCACGCCACGACAACGAAAGATTTTGAGAAGTAAAACATATTTAAAATGCATCCTCCCTTGTACACGACAGGTCTTCAGTGGCACCAGGGCTTGAACAGCAGGATCATGTGGTTAGCCACATGACCACGTGATCATGATCACTAGGTTACCAAGTCTACTTGTTAAATGGGGACTATTTTAGTGTGCATCATTAGTTTTCATATTATTTAAGTCTTGTTTTTTAAGAATTACTTTTTAAATCGGAATAAAAATATACAATGCATACTAAACAATAATTTAAAAAAAAACTGCTATATCTGTTTGAAAATAACATAGAACACAATACATTCCTATAGAAAGATAAATACAGCAATCTAATCTTATTTTTTTGCAAATTGATATCCATGTTACATTGATTTGTTTAAACTTTGTTTCTTGTTGATTAACGATATCTTAATTATTGAAGAAATTAGCTATCAAGAACACTATAGCCTTAATTTTTAAATGGTATTTTGATTTTTATTATTAGTACACGGGAGGTAAAAGTGAATAAACTCGAAAAAATAATTTAGCTGTGAATAAATCATATACAAATTATTTTTGATGGTGAATAAATTTAAAACACATTAATTAAAGATCGAAGAAGGGTTTATGTATAGTATTATGTTATAAAGCCTTTTATATACGCATTGGTATTTTACAAATACATTTTCGAAATATTCTCTCACTACTGAACCATTATTCTCATGTGTATAATACTTTTACTTAAAAAATAATCAAAAAATGGTGGAGTCCCTTTGGAATAACTTCATTTATTTCTCCAGAATATATCTATGCTCGAAGGAATTAGTCAAAGAACTCAATCGTTCTTTTAACGATCAAACGTACTAGCAACTCAATATTTACGAGGAATAACAGAAATAAATTTATATTTGAAATCGCAAGTGTATTTTAATTATAAATAAGGAGAAAAATAAATATTGTACATCTCCTTTGAAATTTGTTCAGATTTCGTTATTAAATTTAATTCATACTGCAAACAGTACTGATTTAAGCTAATTTCGGGCTCTGGACGTAGAAGATTAACAGGCCTCCCTTGGTAGTGGTGGATTAAAATTTTAACCAGAGAATTTGGTTGAGGTATCTGACTACGTTCGGAACCGTGATTTTAAAAAAGTGCATAAATGGATAATTTTCATGATATTTAGTGTCACTCAGATTAGAATACATGCATAAAATTGTTTTAAGGACATTTTGACAAAAAATTATTTAAATATAATTATTTTGGCAAACGATTAACTTAGAATAATCTTTTTTCAAATTGTTCTCCTTTTATAAAAAATGCTTCTATTATAATAATATTTTGCCTGCATATAGCTCAGACCTCTCTACAGAGACACAACTAGAATTTTTGAAAAATTCACATTATTTTCAGAGTTACCACCAATTGAAATATATAATTATTGGCGTTTTTTCTTAAAATTTCTCCCCTCTGTTGTCGTAAAATTTGGATAAACCCACTCTTTAGTTATATATTTCAAAAATTCTAGTTGTATTTAAATAATTTTTTTTTTGTCAAAATGTCCTTAAAACATTTTATACGTGAATCCTAATCTACGTGATAATAAATATCATGAAAATTATCCATTTATGCGGTTTTGCAAAATCACAGTTCTGAACGTAGTCGGATACCTTAAGTCCAGCTTATCTGGGCTCCTGGGTGCCAGCCCCTAACGTGCAATGGATAAACCGATACTGACAGGAAAGGAAACATTTCAACCTTATACTACTTTTACGAATATTTCAAATTAAAGTAAACTATTCCTTAAAAGAAAATCCGGATACACTTCATTAGTCTTGGCAAAAATAATTCTTACCTTTAGTTAGACGACATATTTAACAAACAAACATTCTATGTAACTTATAGTTATGTCACCTAAAGCAACATATCATATTTCTTTATTCAGTTTCAACAATCCCAACGTAAATAATTAGGTAATGAATAAGAACTTTAAAAAAAAGGCAACAGGTTGCGTGCAGTGGTTAAATGTCTTCGCACGCTATTCTTAATTATCTCCATTCATTTTAGTCCTTAAAAATAATAAGAGAGTTAAGTATAAGTATTTTTCCACCAACAGATCACGATCGTGCACAGCTTACATGAAAGATGTGGAATAATTTTTTCTTTGATGTCTTGGGTAATTTAGAATCTCAATTTCAAAAAGATAACTGTATTTTAAAGGCAGTGGATCATTTTAGAAAGAAATATACAAAGTGTTTAAAATTGTAATTATTGAATATTTTTAAAATAATGGAATTTTTTCTTTGGATTTTCATACAATTAAAAAAGATAGTATCTTGAATTTGTTTAACTGTAAAGTTTTTAGTTAACTTTTGCTCAATAAATCTGCTTATTTTCGTTACATCAGATTAATTATTACTATATTTCTGAAGCAAAAAAAAACCATAGTTAAGAATACTAGAAAAACTCAAGAAAATAGTTAATTATTCTTACAGTAAATTCAAGTCAAGATTATAATTTGTTTTGAATATTTTAATAGTCTCTCTCTCTCTCTGATTTCCTAAAGCGCAGCACGGCCGCGGTAGCCGAGTGGTATAGATATCGGACCGTGGCTTGCCTTGTCACGAGTTCGAGCCCATTGCCACTAAAGACCCGCCGTGTAGGGCAGCGATGAACGTTAAATCTGGCGAGAGCTGAAACGTCCTCCCGTTGGTGTGGTGTGGTATTTAGGAGAGGTATTTAGGGGTGCCGTCCTTGTCACTTGACCGTGGTTCAAAATTAAGTGGTCCGTCGCCAAAAGCCCTCGTGTAGCTGTAGAGTGCGACGTTAATATTCAATCAATCAACCTAAAGCGCAGCTGTAAGTAAAGTTTATGTGAAAAAATAACCATTTATGTGTGAATACTGTCAATTATACAGTTAATCGCCTATGTCGTTAAAAAAGTCCGTTTTCTGCTAATATTAATAGTGATATAACAAATGTTTCAGAAAATAGCATTTTTTTTGTGCGTATTTTTTAAAAAAATTCAATGATGAAATATATGAAAATAATTATATATATTGAAATAATACACAAATTAAAAATTTATTTTTAACAACATACTTCAAAAATTCCTCAGCATAATATACGTACAAGAGTCGAGTGGAAAAAAAGTCATTTGAAAAATTGTACAAAGTATTAAAAAAATTACTAAAGAAATCCCAGAAGTTTAGAAATGTCATAGATCAACTCTTTTTATCATATTTCTATTATGTGGTGCCCTGAATTTTAAAGGAAAAACAAGAAATATATTTAAAAAAAAATTTTTTAAAGTCAATTCCTATTTTGTTCGAAAAACCTACTGGCACCATCTGTTACAGATAAATCTAACTTCGTCAGAAATAGCCCAGAATAAATTTAAAATTAAAAAAAAATTTAATTAATGAATTAATATTTGAAAAAACTTTATTAACATCAAGTGCCATCCACTACAAGTTTAAAAAAATGTATTTGAACTTCAGAGGATGAATAAAAAGTATTTTATGAGCGATTGAAAATCTGTGAACAAGATATGTATATAAATATGTATACTTAGGGAAATTGTAAGCTAATAGTAGTAATTCAATAAGTAAATGGACATGCAATTTTTTCTCAGAACAAAAATTGTTTAAAAATAGAATCTTAATTCTTTATATCTCAAAAATAATAGTCGTTTTTTATCAAATAAGCATTGAATACAAAAAAAAAAAAAAACTGAATCACATGATTTAAAAAAAAACCATTCCACCATTCCAGATTTTCACCATTTTTTAAAAAAAATGGTGAAAATCTTGGTATGAATAATCAAATTTGAAATCAAGCCTGTGAACTTCGAGAATTTCGTTATTTGTTTTAAAATTTAATAAAAATAATCAGTTTGACTAGGGGGATCTCATTTTTTAATTTTTGCTTAGACTTTTTGATGTTTACATAGATTGAATTAAATTTCCATGTATTGCCTTAAGTAATTAATTTTGAAAATCCAGTATCGTTTCGTTATAGACTTAAATATTTAAATATCAAAGTAAAATAAAACAGTTTATATAAAATTAGTGACAATGGAATGCAACGTAAAGCATTCTCATATTAATTATTAATATAAAAAAATATTGATGTTTATTTGATATAAAAATATTTGCCATTCATATGCACAAAAAAATTTATCTACTTTGAAAACCAAAAGTACAAATGTGAACAACACACACTTTATCTAAAATACAAACAGCCAGAAAAGAATATTATTTTTACACTAAAAATCCTTAGGTTAATAAACTCTATTATTTATTAAATTCTTCATGCGAAAAATATAATATCCATCTTCATACAAAAATAAGGAAGGAATGTTATCGTTAAAAATTAAATATTCATGCTAGGATATATTATACATGATGTTCTTAAGCATGCGATAGTAATAAAATATGTAGATTGAAAAATTTAATTTAGTCGTTTTCTTTAATGCATGTAGAATGGAAATAATGCTCTGTATTAGATTATTGGACTGTAGGAACCTGTGTATTATATTTATATTAAAAATAAAAACAAATTATAAAAAAACATAATCTTTCCATTTTTTCTATTTTTTCTATCAATGTTATTTATACCTTTACAGACTGTGAATCTGAAATATTGTTTGGGGCAAGTTTTATCCAATAAAATTATTTGGAATTTTTGTTTTCAGGCATGAGTTCTTATAAGGGTTTGATGACGCATTTTACATCTACATTTTTGTGATTCTTATAATAATTTCATCTGTGGCTTTTTATTCTGATTTATAATTATTAAATTTATAATGTGAAGTAACTTTATGCATTATTTATTTAACATTAAAATGTATAATTTATCTAAGAAATATGAGCATCTTACAACTGTATTAAGACTTAATTCTAAACATTTTACTAAGTCATAATAATCTTCTTTGGTCCAGGAGATGGTCTTGATGGTTAATGCCACCTAGCTTGGTTTTCGTTGCTCGACGCACATAGGATATACAGGTTTACGCAGTATTCTTTTATATATATCAATACTATTCCTTCTACAAAAACTGAAATTAACATGGCTTGAAAATTATTTTATTACATTTATTCTTTTAACTTAAAGGAGCAGTGAAGTTCCGAATGTTATATTACGGGTCTAATCCCAAGTTGATGGATATAAAAAGCCGTAAATTAGATACCTGCTGGTACCAAAGACCTACAAATACAATAATAGAAAAGAAGGGACATAAAAATACAATGAGGTCTGAAATCTTCTCGTGGAATAGTACAGAAGTTAAAAGAATGAATTCTTCTATAAAGAATATTCTGATAATTTTACTGTAGATCAATATCTACCATGGCGAACTTCCTCCTCCCCTTTCCAAATCCTTTGTGTTGTTCTAGAACATAGGTTCCCAACCTTTCTTGAACTGACGCCCCCTTTTCTAGTGAATATTTCGATATTGACCCCTTCCCACTCCAGAGAAATAAGAGCGCACATAATATATGTAAACAAGAAATATAAATTTTAAAAAATATTCTAAAACTAATAGAATATATTTTTTTAAAGCCACCATTTTTTTCCTTGCAAATCTGAAATAGCTATTGCTGCGAATATATAGTTTTATAATACAAACAATCAGCATAAGGTAACCAGTATTAAAGTTTACTTTTATTAGTACATAATCAATGTGTTCTTTTGTCCTTTTTAGACTGTATTTGGTTAATCTTCCCATGCCCCTCCAAACCATCTCAAAACCCTTAAACTTACCCTGGGTTTTTTAATGCCTTTCCCCCTGAAAGGCTCAAATGCCCACAAGGGAGCGTTATCACTCACTTTGAGAACGTATGCAATAAAACAAACAACCATTCAAAATTATTAAAAAAAATCCGCACAAAAACAGGAAAAACCACAAAAAAATTTAACGTTATTATTTATGTGGATAGTTTGAGATAAGATATTACAGAAGACCTAAGTGTGTCATTTGGCCAAATCGTTTGACCGTCGTCCATACACCAGCATTTCACACAAAAACACGATTGTTGACTTTCATTATGATAGCATTATCAATGCTATATATTATTGCTAACTTTTAAACGAAGTGAAACTTGATAATCAATGTAAAAGAAAGTTTCACGTCAGTAATATGATTTTTCAGCGTGACAACACTCGAATCCATGCAGAGTCTCAAAACGTGAAAAATTCCATTGGAAACACAGCATCTTCTTTACAGTCTTGACTTATATCCAGGCTTAAAGAGGCTTTGAGAAAGTACCGTTTTGATGACTGTACGTTAGAGATGCATTTCTGATTCAGTGAATTGGGATCAACTCTTTGGGATTCTCTTTTTATGGCAGTGGTATAAAATACCTGCCTAAACTTAAGGGGAAAAGCATTGTCAAAGCAGATCACAGGAAAAAATAATTTTTAACTTCTTTTTATGTTCCTAGATATTTTTTAAGTAATAATTTCTGTTTGTGTTTTTATCCATTCTTGCATGAGTTTTTGGTAATGTGTTATACTGTTTTAATTATACATTTTTATTTTTTACTCTTTTGTTCATAAAAAAACTATTTTAAATTTTTAATTAGCTTGAGCAATTTATTTTCAAGACTTGTTGTCATTGACTTCACAAAATGTTTAATGGTGTTATCTCTATTTCATACCACTTCAAATGTTTAGTTAAAAAAAAACCCTGAGAAACGAGCGCGGACGAATAATTTTACTTGAAATGTTTTATTATCAAGGATATTATGAAAGTTTTAGGCGCTTATAACATCAGTTACAAGAATAATGTAATAGGAGTTTTTCTTTCATGATTTTATTAAATGCAGAAAGTAAATACATGTTGAATACAAGCTCAGAAAACAATTATGAGGATTCAGTAAAAAAAAAAAGCTTTCCTTAAATATCTAAAATTAAACAACTTGAGATAAGAAAAGAGAAAACCAATTACCCAACAAATACTGATAAAGAATATTATGTAATACGTAACTGAATATACTTGCATGTTTACATCCCTCAATACGCACGGTGCTCTTATCGTAATAGATTACCTTCGTAAGCATTATGCAAATCAAATAAATTATGCAACATTAATGAGTTATTACGATATTTTAATTTTAAAGCGATGGAGCTAGATAATGCTAATGCCCAGGAAGAAAATCTTCAAGAAATGTTGTAAGATTTAACTTGTAGAGCTAAAAGCTGTGAAAAATCATTTCTGCTCATAAATATTTTTTGCTTCTTTAAAAAAAAAAGTATTTGTTATAATTCAATTATGAACAGAGTTTGACTTACAAAAACTTTTATCAACTTTATAAATAAAATTGTATTATTAGTACATGCATATATAAATACTCCAATGTCAGTTCAATATCTTATTTAATTAATTGTGTACTCTAGAACTATATTAATGACTTATAAACACAAATAATATGGAAGATTTGGGCTACAGTTAGGAACCGAGTGAGTGAATATTAACATCATATTGTTCAGCTACACGAGGGCTTTTGGCAACGGACCTCGTAATTTTGAACCACGGTCAAGTGACAAGGACGGCACCTGAGCTGGCACCACCCTCTCCTAACTACCCAACCACACCAACAAGAGGACGTTTGAGCTTTCGACAGATTTAACGTGCATCACTCCCCTACACGGCAGGTCTTTAGGGGTACTGGGCTCGAACTCATGACATTTTTGCCATGATCTGATACCTTGACCACTGGGCTAGCCCAGCTCTCGGTTAGGAACTGAATATGACACCCAATTAGATAAGAGAGAAAGTGAGATTTATATTAACGTATCAATATAAAGCTGTATGCGAGGGCTATTGCCAACGAGCCTTGTAATTTTGGAACCATGTTCAAATGACAGAGACGAAACCTGAGCTGGAACCCTTCTCTCTCCTTACTTCCACACCACTTGATTGATTGATTGAATATTAACGTCGCACTGTTTAGCTACACGAGGGCTTTTGGCGACGGACCACGTAATTTTGAACCATGGTCAAGTGACGTGGACGACA
>BMAV01002740.1:93850-113178 GCA_019973955.1 Trichonephila inaurata madagascariensis
GGATTTTTTACGGTAAATAAAAACTTTTAAATATACCAGATCTGTTCAAAAAAGTATCCGATCTTGAATTTTTTCGTGCACTGTAGAGATTCTAAATGGGCTGCTGTGTGCACAGAGAGAGTGACAGCTTAATGCACATGCTTGTATATTTTCCTTTCGTTCCAGTGTACCAGTTGTTTCCTGCAAGAAGTCGAGTGAAGTGCTGTTAAAAGTGTTCGGCGTACTTTTTTCCCCTAAAGATGACTGAAAGACTATAGCAGAGGAACTGCATCAATTTTTTTTCAATTCCTACACTCTCTATATATTTATTTATTTATTTATCTTGGTCGAAATTCCAGTGGTTAATAAAGTACATTTCAAAGCAATCAATTGAGCTGAATACTGGATTATTTTGGATGACAATACAATAATTTAATTATAATTAATGAAAAAATTGATTAAAACTAATCATTCAGAGAATTAGAAATACTGTCAAGTTGGCATCATTTTTGGTGATTTAGCGACCCTTTCGGTGACTTGTGTCAAAACTTAAAAAGGCTCTATCTCAAATTTTAAAGCACTCATTTGAGCTGAAATTTTCTATACACTATTGTTTGGGGTAAAATACGTTAATTTAATTATAATTAATTAAAATTAAATAATTAATAATTAATTATTTAAAGAATTACAGATACGGCCACGTTGATTTCATTTTTAGCGACTAGAGTCAAAACTTTAAAAGATTCTTTTCTCTTACGTTTTAAGGTATCCGACTATGGTCAGAACCGTGATTTTGCAAAAGCATATAAATGGATAATATTTATGATATTTAGTGTCACTTAGATTAGAAAATGTATATAAAATTGATTTAAGAATAGTATTACAATAAAAAATTATTGAAGTACAATATTTTGACAAAAAATGAACATAGAATGACCCATTTTCAAAATATTCTCCTTTTGTGAAAAATGCGTCTGTTATAATATTTTGCCTGCATATAGCTCAGACCTCTCTACAGAGGCTTAACTAGGATTTTTGAAATATATAAGTTAGAAGTGGGTTTATCCATGTTTTACGACAGTAGAGAGGAGAAATTTTAAGAAAAAAACGCTGATAGTTATTTCAATTGGTCGTAACTCTGAAAATAATGTGAATTTTTTAAAAATCGTAGTTGAGCCTCTGTACAGAAGTCTGAGCTATATACAGGCAAAATATTATTCATGTATTCTAATCTAAGTGACACTAAATATCATGAAAATTATCCAGTTTTGAGCTTTTTTAAAATCACGGTTCCGAACACGTAGTCGGATACCTTAAGGTATTCAGTTGAACTGAAATTTTTTATACACGATTGTTTTGGATGACAATACGATACTTAAATGATAATTAGTAAAAATAAATTACCACTCACAATGTTGTGATTCTGTCATATGTATATACATATTTATATTAATTGTAACTTTTTGATAAAATGTAGCTAAAATAAATTTTTTTCTTTTGTTGATCTAAGTAGGAATTGATTTTAAAAAAAAAATTATATTGCTCGTTTATCAAGAGCTTGATAATTTTTGAAGTGAAACAATTCGTAAGAGGCAGCAAGAGTTCTGAGGCGAAGCTATATAGGTCACACAAATTAAGAAGTGGTTTAACCGGATCAAAAAGGACACACGTCGTTAGAAAGAGACCAGCATTCTGAGCGGCCACAAACCGCTCAAAATTCAGATGTTGCTGAAAAGGTGGAGAATCTAATAATGAAAGACGTCGTTAAACTGTACGTGAGACTGTTGAATTAGTTAAAATCAGTACAGGCTCTCTCTCCACATGCAATTTTGCGTGATCATGTGCAGAATGGATGCGAAATGTATTCCTAAGTTTCTGTTGGTGGAACAGTAAGACTTCGTCTTGCAGTTGCACTATAAACGCTAAACCTAACTTCTAGCTGTTCCGGAAAATAAAAATGCCATTGAAAAGATCCCATTTTCAAGGGGAAGGAAAAGAGATAAGGCAGAACTCGACGGTGAAGTTGAATACAGTTTTAAAAGAATCCTTTCAGAAGTGTTTTCTGCAGTTGAAAAAATGCTGGGCTAAGAGTGTGAAGGCTCAAAGAGCCTACTTTGAATTTTGTTGGAGTCGTAATCCCACAAAATAATTAAGATACTTTTTTTTGGCCAAAATCCTTAATCTTTTTGAACAGACCTTGTATGTTTTGTGGTTAGGAGAAAAAATGTAAGCAACTGATTTTGATTAAAATATTTATTTATATATTTATTTAAGGGGACACAATACGATTCAACTGACAAAAATTAGTCGAAAAATCAAACATAATTTCTTAGCCTAAATTATTCTTTACATATTTTTTACAATTTCATAAAATTTAAAAGGTCTAATTTATATATTCGTTTTTTATTCACATCCCAATAGTAAAAAAAAAATTTTAAAAAGTTCTAAATTATTTGTCTTAGAAAAATTAGTTCACCTTCATTTAAAACGCTAAGGCTTTTTTTTCTATTGTGCAAAATGATTTGATATTTTTTCTACTAATACATGTAACAAAAGTTGGGGTATTCCTTTTCAAATCAAAATAATACTTATTTTTTAAAAATAATTGAATTTACCTTTTTATACATTTTTTAAGGAATTTTCAATAAGCATTCACATAAAAAAGTGTTTTATGAATATCTATCATGCTATCACAAAACCAACCCCAACTTTTGTTATACATAGTTTGACGTACTTGTAAGTCAAATTTCATATGTGTGAGTCCATTATTGTAAGCTGAGTAGCATTTTAAAATTACTTCATAAACTTTTTAATTTTTCCTTAAAAAAATTAAATAGCTTTTTGTGGTATTTTGAGCACAAAAGCTGATTTACATATCACACATATACATAAGGGACAAACC
The DNA here is from genome assembly GCA_019973955.1 of Trichonephila inaurata madagascariensis. Taxonomy (NCBI): domain Eukaryota; kingdom Metazoa; phylum Arthropoda; class Arachnida; order Araneae; family Nephilidae; genus Trichonephila; species Trichonephila inaurata. Next base: position 96,732 of record BMAV01002740.1, read on the forward strand.
CAAAAAAACTTGAAAACTATTAAATTAATGATTATTGTATAAATCGTGCTTACCATGTCCCCTTAATTCGAAAAAAATAGAATGTAGTGAACGTTCCATGCCCATCTGAAACAATCCAAAGCTGATATTAATTCAGTGAGGGATAGAATCAAGAGATGTTGTAAAACTCAACAACTTTTATTTAATATAATCTCATTACCTCCAAAGTAAATATTTGGTGGGAGAGAAATAATCCTCAGATCCTAACTAAAAATAATAAAAATTCCCTTAACTCTTATAAAAGATGCTTCCAACTCCAGAGTAGGTATGGCCACCAGCTTCACTTAGACGATTCGCCTGTAATTTCCCGAACTTCAATCTAAAACACCTATTGTAAATCCAGTCAACTTGTAATGTCGAACTTTCCATTACACTTTTCAGTAGGGAAAACATCTCCTCACCATTACAATCGCAACATCCTCTACTTTCCTTCTTCAGATCACTTTAAATACCAATCCTAATCTGCATATTCATGGTCCCATCACAAGACGGGGGTCTAAATTTAAGTAAGCAAAATAGATTTCCCTAGAGGTTAGTTAAAACGCGGGAGAACCCGATACACATGTGCAATTACTGTTACCTCCATTGTTGTGGTTCTTGCATAATAAATGCAAGGTAGACTGATTTCAGTGTACAGTTCAGGGCTAAATTCAGTGCCTTATTAAGTAAAATGTTCTGCTAAAATGATAATTGAATCCTTCCGTGTCTACATAATGCTAGAGATGTAAGGTCATTGAGTCACACATAAGAACACTCTAAAGTTTCTGGTCCTGATTTTCTTAAATATATATATAGAGATATATAAGATTACTATTTCAGTGTAAATGAGTTCTCATATGCGCTTAGAAAATTTATCAAGGTACAGAGTCATCTGTAGGTTTCAATTGGACTCAAAGCAGAATTTGTAAATATTTTTAAAGGTAATATTCTCAGTAGAATCGAGCCCTGTGGAGAGCGCACATTTTAGGAATATGCCAGAAAAAGAGGAACTATATATGGTTGAGAGTATAATTTATAATAAAGCTCAATAAAGATTAAAAATAGAACATTTTCAAAATTCTTTAATCCCAATGCAATGTATGAAGCTATGTCTCTGTATTTCTTATTTTTCAACTAAAATTATATACTGCGTAGCTAATAAATGTTGCGTACCTTAATATTCTTGGACCACCTTTGGCTCGGATTAACTCGCGTTTTAGTTTCTAAGGATTCTGTATATCTTCAGCACTTATTGTACAGATTGCATTATTTTTCACCGATGCACTGTACTGACGCTCAGTTACTACTGCTCCAGTATATCCAAAGGATTTTCCGATTGGATGAAGCTACAAACTTTGTAATGGCCAATTCATGCCAAAATACTGAGTCCTCTGTCCATGAGCCCTGAACCAATTCTAAATAATTTGTTTAACATTTGTCGCCCTGGATAACCTACTCATTACGCACGTTTAACTTATTCAACGACTTCATTTTATTGTAACATAATGTGTTGCGGATCTCATGGTAGACCAAAGTCATTGAAGCAATCCTAAATCATAATATTGACTTTTTTTACCTATTCAGTGACCACTGAGCTTAAGGGTTCATGGCTTCGTAAGGTACTCTTGGACCCTAATGCTCTTTAGATTGTAGAATAGGCTGAATGTTGACTTTTCATACCACCTCTAGCATTTTCTTTCATTGAATAGTTCATTATTTATGCTGTTTAGGAAATTGGAATCGTTTTCTTTAGTTACTCGAATGGTTTTATGTGGACTGTACAAATTCAATCTCATTCCTTTAAACTTTGTTACATTCTCTTAAGAGATCTTCGGTCCCAACAATTATAAATTTCAACCCTATTTATTCTTAGATGTTGACAGTACATTACTATCCTTTTAGACTTAATATAAGAGGACCCTTCTTAACGCAATATCATTCAGTAATCTCTTGATTCGTTTTCTTTAAATGATACTGTACAATAATTTGATCTGTTTTTAAATGCTGAAATATCTCTTTTGTGAACACGAGGGACAATTAGAGACACGAGAGACTTGTTACATAAACGATCTATTGTAGTGGCACTTAAACTGAGATCCATTGACTTCCGAGAGTCCCCAGTGCCTTTCTAGAAAGTTCGCGAAAGTCTCTCATCAAGGTTAAGATTTCCCTCTTTTACAGACGCTGAAAAACCTCGTGGAAAAATTGAAATAATACATTTTTAAAAAATTTTAACTGTATTAATAAAATAATTTTAATTAATACAGATAAGTATATTATTTATGTATTTGAAATTAGTACTTTGTAATTTTTTTATCAAATATTACAAAACAAATGCAGTGTTAAAGTCTGTATAAGCATCAGAGGCATTCTGAGAATTATTGAGGAATTTTTAAATCACTCAGCCATGTGTTGGGAATCAGGAAAGGATGCTCAAAATCTGAGGGGGGGAGGGAGCACTGTGATTGAATGTTTAAGAACCTCTGATCTGTGGTACAGTACCTCAGCACTATTTATAGGATATTAACTGTGCAATAACTCAGCGTTTCTCAAACTGTGGGGCGTGCCCCCTGGGGGTGCGATAACCCTGCGAGGGCGACACGAGCATATTGAAAATAAAAGGTTTAAAAAAATAATTTTTTGGAATGAAGTAAACCAAAATGCTATCTGACATAATAAAAAATACACATTTACACTGATATAATTTATATATATCATCTGGTGATCATCAAAAATAAAAGATTCCACTTAAACGCTCATTAGCTATCTTTGATCCTATAATCAGATAAAAAAGACATTTTGTTTGCTTTGGTGTAATCCCACGATCAGAGATTTTTTTAATGCGTTTCTTTTAACCCCTAAAATACTACTTTTGATTATCATATATTTGACCTTCAAACTTACTGGTATGTTTCACTCCGTCTCTTTTTCTTTTAGGAAAGTTGTTTTATTTATAATATTTTTCTGTTGCTTTTTTTTTCATGTGAATGAGTTTAATGATATATGAATAAGCATATTGAGCACTTTGAAGGATTATTTGACCAAGATGTATTTTTATGAGATTCTGAAACATATAATGCGTAATGAAAAATGTTTTATACAATTATTTTTTAGAACTGACATCGATATTTTTATATTGAATACACTTTTTACATGGGAGCTGTCGCATGAGGCGCAGAGTCAACCCAAGCTCACGAAATTGTTAATTCTGGGAAAACTGTTTATTCGTCATCAGTGACCTTGATATTATCCTCCTATTAGACAGTCTTAATGGGAACTAAAATGAACTTGTCACAAATATGCCTCTTTTTTTGAGAGTGGCAAAAGTTTTTTTTACAATCAAGGTACTTGTTTTGATCGAATTCCCTGCGCGACCACTTTTGTTCAAAAATATTTCTATGAACATGCTACACTTTCCCCTATGAACAACTTTGTGGTTTTGATTGCTGTGTTGTACGACTCATTATTGTTTATAAATGTAAATAAGCAGAATATAAAAAAATGGGCATCTGTGATCTCTATTGAAGGAAGTTGAAACTAATGAAGCAATTGAAGAACCTGCGGAAATAATGCATATTAATCAAGATAGCGAAAGTAAATATGAGAAAAGCGATAGACATGAAAAGTTTGAGTTGAATTGAAATTTTCAAATGCTGCCTAAAGAACTCTATGAAGAAAACTATGAAGCCATAAATGTAGCACTTCACCTTGTCAAAAAGACACAAGAAAGAAAATGTTCAAAATGCTATTTGTAAATTATCAAACAACAGCAAAACTACAATAACGTGAACAACATGTGACAGTTTTGCTAGTAAATAATGTTCCTATATTGTTAGCGAAAAGTGTCTGTGATTATGTTCTTTATTAAGGTCACAGATATTTGGAACATTTTCTTTAGTTTTATTGGATTTTTTCTCAAATTATTAAAGAAAAATTGAAAATTCTTTGAAAGTAGGTAAGCATACTTTCTCTTAATTAAATTATTCACAAGAATAGTGATTTTTATCGTGTATAGTATAAAAATAATTATAAAATAAATTATAGTTTAAAAACAAATTAAAAACACGCTTTTATAGTGAATCTAACTAAAAAGTAAAAAAATAAAAATATATATTACTTAAAAATAACATATACAAAATTTAATACTTATCTTGTTAATTTGTACGGTTTATAATTATGATCGTATTGTAGCTTTAGCGCCAAAGGGCATTATTATTGCATTCAATACATTATTTGGGGGGGGGGCGTGATAAAAATTATGATTGAAAATTGGGTCGCCAGTAATAGAAGTTTGAGAACCACTGCAATAACTTGTAAATCGCTATATTATAGAGCCAATCGGACCCTTATGTATTAGCAAGTTTATTTCAGATGACACTTTAGGATAAGCAGGTAGAGTATATACTATGAATACTTTCAACAACATAAAAGCAAATTTTAGGGTATAAATAATCAAACTTGAATCAAGCTCATAAAATTATTGGTTTAAGTAAATTCCATTTTTTATTAAAGTGAAAAAATGTCCATGTCAATGCGAAAGCTATTGGCAACGGACCTCTAAAATAATTTGGGTCAATTTTAATCAATTTTCAGTCATAATTTTCTTCGCACCCCCACCCCCATCCTAACAATAACAATGTATAGAATTTAATCGTAATGTGCTTTGCCATAAATCTGCAATATGAATTTAATTACAAACCGAACAATTCTCAAGATAAAAATTAAATTTTTTATATAAATTTATATATGACAAGCCCATGAGGTCACTGGAAATTATTAAACTTGTTCTTAACTTGGTATTGTTAAATAATTATCAAATACAGTTTTCAGTACTGATACATTTACAAATATATTATATCAGTGTAGAGGCGTATTTTATGTTTCATTATGTCAGAATATATTTTGTTTTGCTTCATTTCAGTAAATTAATAATATATTAAAATAATGTTTTATTTTTGACTTTTGAATATGCTCGCGCCCCCCTCGTTGGGTTATCACGCCACCTAGGGGGCGCGCTCCACAGTTTGAGAAATACCGGTCTAACAGAAAAATAAAAGTTTTAAGTTCCTTAAGAATCTGTAACATGTATTACGCAATTCATTTTTTTCGTAAGTCTTGCATAATTTATTTCCAAAGCGTACTATTAAAAACGGTTGCATTTAGTTCGCAGACTTTTAGATTTAAACTTTCAAGATTTATAAACCTAAGTTTTAAACATTTATCCTTAGATTAAAGATTTTTAGTAGTATTTATTTCTTTCCCAAATCCTGTATACTTTGATTCTATTTTAAAAAATCCGGTGCATAATGATAAAAAAAAAATGGTAACTTAATAAAGAATTTTCGAATGCAATTTATGAAAGCATTTCGAGTTTCCCGCTGAAGCAACAAATAATGATAGTCAAAAATAAAAAACGAAACCTCTAAAATTACTTCTGAATATACTGAACACAAATGTAACTCAGAAAAGACATTTGAATAATTGCATTTTTCCCTTACAACTCTTAACGCGGAAATGATATATATCACAAATATTCCAATGAACTCGTATATCAGTTTGCAAACAGAAAATAAGACCCATTAACTAAAGTAATCAAGTACAAAATGCAATTCATACACACACACAATTTTTTTTAAAAAATAAACATAGAAAAACTTAAAACTTCAAAATTTCCTCATTCTCGTGGTGATTGATTGCCTTTAAGATAGACGTCGTGTTATAGTGCAAGAAAACAAATTGCTGCATATTTCATCACAATTTGATTCTGGACGTTATTATAGGAGGAAACCATATTCTCACTTAACTTTATTAATGTTTGTTTACTTTTTATCATTAAAATGAATGCACACACAAAAAGAGTTTGTAAAAAAATTAATTCACTAAAGTGGAAATCGTAACACGCAAGCAACTGTTAAGTATCTCTGTGTGTGTGAAATCTTTTTTCCCTCTACAACTTTACAGCTCTATCTCTTCCTTTTTTACTCTTTAACTCTATTTTTTCCCTCTATATAACTTGAGCGTTAAGAAAAAAGGATATTTTAGTTTAAATAATTTCATTAAAAATTACGACCGTAGAAAGAATAAATCTAAAAAAAATAATAATAAGTGTTAAACCTAAAACAAATTGTATATGTTCTTTATAATATGACCTAATATAACTACACTTTCATTGTGCTTCAATATTCGAGGGAGAGTTTTTTTAACGTAGCATTATAAAGCAACACACGAGATCTATTGGAAATTGAGAAAGTGAGAGAGAGAGAGAGAGACGAGGACGACACCTGAGCTGGTGCCTCCTTCTCCAAACTACCATACCCCACCAAAGAGGGGACTGAGTTCGACATATTTCATGTGAATCAATCCCTCTACACGGTAGGTTTTCAGTGGCACCAAGGCCTCTGAATGAGTTAGTGTTAAAGCAACACAAGTGCTATTTTGAACCATGGCCACGTGATACCTGAACCAGCATACCACTCTCTTAGCTTCCAAACCACGCCAACATGAGGAATTTGATCCATGACAGATTTAGTGCATCACACCCCCTCTACACCGTCGGTATTTGGTGGCACTAGGACTCGAACTCGCAACACGTTGGCCACGAGTTTGGTACCATGACCACTGCGGTACCACAGTCCCACTCCTATTTTTGAAAGTGAAATTCAAATGCTCTTCATGGACAGTAAAAACCTTCTTTTACCATCATGAAATTCAATGTTTGTATCTGTGTAAGAAATTAAATATTAGGATGACTATGTGGTGTTAGAAGTTATAATATCCATTTAAATTACCGTAAAATCCGGGATATAACGCGCACTTCTTTAACACAAAAAACAAAAAAATTTCTGGGTGAGGGTTACTCGCCGGGAATAGAAATGAGAGTTTGAAAAATAAAAAATAAAAGATGAGCGTAGAAAAAAAAAACATTAGACTTCTTAATGAATGAAGAAATCCTGTTTATTTAAAAGAACTGACATTCCTTATGAACTTAAAGGGTTGTAGTTCTACAAGTATATACATTTTTTTTCTAAAGTTTGGAATTATTTTTTTTTTATTTCTAATTGCAGATTATGAACAGTTATTAACAGAGTTCATCAATCTAACTAGTACATCACCAAAAGCTGGTATCTCTTTTTAGTGCGGCACCATATTGGCGGATACCATCGCCACAGGTAATTTTGACCAGTTTCCTCCCTAGAGGGAGGCACCTGAGCTCTGACGTTGTGAACCTGTACTAGGATTTAATTTTGCCTAGAGCACCCCTAGAGATCTTTACATGCTTTATAATCATATGACATGGCCGCTGTCGATTTTCTGCATCATGAAAATCCATCAACTTGAGCCGGGGTCGAACCTGCAATATTGGGTACAAGCCAGCGACAAATCAACCACACCACCCAGCCCAAGTTTGGAATAATACCTCGAATAAATAACTTCAAAACATAAGAGCACTGCATACTTAACGTTTCTGTTTTGTTTTTGTTTTTTCGTAAAAGAAAGGGGGGTGCGCTTTACACGGTGAATATACCTAAAAAATAAAACTTGCAGCTTGAAAGTATAGGTTTGAGTTATACGGCGGTGCGCGTTATAAGCCGGAGAGATTTTATGGTATATATATTATATTATTGATAAAAGAAGATCTACGATTTATTATAAACTAACACAGAAATGATAGTCACCTAAAAAAGAAGCTGTTACATTTTTTACACACTGCAAACTATTATAATACATAATTCGTGTTAAGTGTAACAACATATAAAAGTATCGGGTGTGATGAGATTACTGAAAGCTGCATCCAACGTCCAAATACAAATACTTCTAATAATGATGTCGAGGCTATACTTTATGGGAGAATCATAAAAGATAAGAAGAAGCAATAATAGAATATCTATTTCTGTTTCTTGCATTCCTGGGAAAAAAAGAAGATATCTGATAGAATATAGGATTCTTTATTCCGATTATTTGAGATATCTGCGATACGTGAATTCATAAGTAACGCATTTTTTCCCGAAAATAGTATTCTGACCGTACATCAACCGTAGTTCAAAATGCATAGTAATATAATGCACGAGCTTTCATATAACTTATTATACATTATTTTTCTATTATTAAATCAAAACAAGTATTATAAAAAAATTATATCAACAAAGAAAAATTTTATTTTAGTTATTTTTATTAAATAATTACAATTAATATAAATATATATATACATATGACAGAATCATTATATTAAGTGGCAAAACACTTTTTAAATTAACATTAAAAATATTTTAACCACATTAAATTTATAATTACATTTTTTTGATAAATGTTGAATATAACGTTTCTTCAAACTATAGTGCAAAAGGAATGCTGACTTCTAACTAGCATATGATTTTATTCAGGTTAAGTTAAATCTTCATCACAAACTTAACAAAAGCTGTTTTATCCAATAGTGCTGCCCTCTAAAGAAATGATATCGATTGAAATATGCCTTTTTCACTATAATTGATTAATTAAATTTAATTAATGAATTGATATTTTAAAAAACTGTATTAACATCAAGTGTCATCCACTACAAGTTTAAAAATTGTGTTTGAAGTTGATCGGATGAAAATAAAAAGTATTTTATTAATGATTGAAAACTTGAACAAGATTTATAAATAAATATAGGGAGAGTTTGAACTAATAGTATAGGAATTGAATAAAATTAAATAATCTATAGTAGATAACACCAAAGAAATTTAATACAAATTATCAGCCATAGATATACAACGCGTTAAGAAATATAACACTCCTAACAAAGCAGTGAATTTTGAGATACACAGTACGCAATTTTGAGAGTGGGCATTTAAAATTGATTGCGTTACACTTTCTGTATAACTGAAACTTCAAAAATTAACTTTAATTGTATTAAAATGATTTACTATCTGCCGTTTGTGTCTATATATAGCTCTATGACTGTGTGTGTTTAGTTCAGATTTTCTCAAACTCTGGGGCGCGCTCCCCTTGGGGGCATGATAACCCTATGTGGGAAACGTAAGCATATCCAAAAGTCGAAAATAAAAGGTTTAAAATTATTATCAATTTACTGAAAGGAAGCAAAACAAAATACATTCTGACATAATAAGAAATAAAATACATATTTGCACTGATATAAGTTACTCATAAATGTATCAGTAGGGCAAAAAGTATTGGAAAATCAATTTATCATTACTAAATTCAAAACAAGCTTAGTAATTATTAGTGACTTCCATAGGCTTGTCATATACAAAATTATATACAAAGTATAATACTAATCTTGATAATTTGTGCAGTTTATGATGAAAGTTGCATTGAAGCTGTAGCGGTGAAGTACATTATTATTGCATTCAATACATAGTTTTGTATGAGGGGAGGCGATGAAAATTATGACAGAAAATTGGCTCACAAATATTGAAAGTTTGAAAAGCACTGGTTTATTTCCTCTTTCATATCTTCCACATCCTTCAGAATGGAGTGTCATCCACCACAAAATTAATAATCGTGTCGGTTTTTCATTTATTATTTTCCATAATGGTACTGAAATTGAACATCAACCATTCAGAATTTGCGATGAATGTACTGTTTTTATCTGAACTTTTAAGTATCAATCATACCACAAAATGGATCATTCAGCATAAAAGCGCTTCTAAATATTTGATTTTTTCAGATTCCTTTTCTTCCTTAGAGACTACAAAATATTTCACATCTTTCAATAATTCAAAATTCGAAAGAATCTTAAAATTCTTAAAGATTCAAATATCCTGTTTTTAATTTTTTTTTCCGTGGCCATAGTGGAATTTTTGTAACAAAAGTGTTGATTTCTTGGCAAAGTTCGCCACTAAGCGGGGTATTGAAATATTAGGTAATATTCCAAAATTGTTCTACAAGAAACAAAAAACTGAAGAAAATATTGTCTTTTTGGAACACTCAGTGCATGCAATCAGCTCACTATATTCTGATAAAGAAATTTTTTTCTAACTATTTCACAAAGACTGTCTTGTGATTACTTTTTTTACAAATTATAAATCACATAATTCTTTAATGGTCATGATAATTTTAAAGTGTACCTTAAAACGGATTTAACCTGTGCCCTTCCAAACTTTGTGACTCAATATTGGTGATGAGCAAAGTGTTGAATTTCTTATCCTTTTTGTTCAAAATTTAAAAAGGAAAGAAAATACCTGAACTGCATGCTCTTAAAATCAATTAGCCTCATAATTTTTTCAACTTGTTTCAAGTAATGCTTCGTTCACATTATTTTGTATCTTCATTGATTTGCTTTGTATGCTTTTCATTTTTCTGTTTTTGTAACTTCATTACATTTTTTTTTTGTTACGTAATTTTTCCACTTTTTAGTGTATTTTTGTTTTAGTAACTTATTTTTGTTATTTCATTATCACGAAACTTTTGTTTTATTATTTATTTTTTTAAATATCTTATTTTTTATGTTTTACTTACTTCTGTAAGCTCCGTGTGATACTTGTGGTGCATGAGTAGTATTTTATCTGTCTTTAATAAAAAAAAAATTGTAGCAAAACATTCTTATTTTTCTAAAAATTATTTAACTATAGGACTTTTTGAGAAAATTAGCATGTTATACATCAGAATCTTTGTAAAAATGAATACGCATGCGTTATCATTTCATGAAAGTTATACTTGAGAGCTACGATTTATTTAAAGATGCTGCTGGATCAACAGTTTTCTGAGAGAAATAAGAAAAACTTTATTCCATAAGAGTATTCGTAAATATGAAAGAGGAATAGTTAGATTAATGAAGCGTTCTAAAACTGCCATTCGCAAGGTCGTAAAATTAGAAGAGGTTATTCAAACCCAATGAAACGACCTGGAAGAAAAAGGATTTTTACAGCACTGAAAGATCGACAAAAACTTTTACACTAACACCTACAAAACTCTTCTGACTCGTGAAATTTCGAAACTTCGAAAAAGCTTTACATGTCACAAGTAGGAAGAATCTTAAGTAAAATACAGGGTGTCTGCGCTTGGAGTCTCTAAAAGTTATGGCTTATAAAACGGAACTACCCGTTAGAATATAACAAACTGTCATCCTTGAATTGGAAAGCCCAACAAGATTTCTTGCGTCTAGTGGGATCGGCCGCACATACGGGCATTATTCGGCAATCGTAGACGATAAATTTGTTACACTAACTTCATTAGTAAAGATGTGGGCGCTACAGCAAAAGGTGCAGTGCATGATTTGGTTAACGGAATTTAAACTAGTCACGCGTGTACAGCGAAGTGTTCGAATAGAATGGAATATCGACCCTCCGACATCAAAATCTATCCACCAATTGGAAATAACTCTAAAAGAGACGGGAAATTTGGTATTTTAAACTGGCAAGTATCCTTAAATTTTAGTGATAGAAGACACTGTTGATCGTGTGTATGATTCATTTTGTAGGAATCCTGATAAGACTATTAGGTAAGCCAGTAACGGCGTTCCATACTGCTCGAACTCATATTAGTACACGTGTGACTGATTTAAATTCCGTTAACCGAAATACACACTACAACTTTTGTTGTGGCATCAACATCTTTACTAATGTAGTCAATGTAAGAAGTTAATCGTCTGTGATTGCCGAATAAGGCACGCAAGTGCAGCCGATCGGACTAAACCCCAAAAAATTCTGGAAGGGGTTTCCAATTCACGGATGAACAGTTTATTATATTCTGACGGGTAGTTCTGTAATAATAAGCCATAACTTTTGAATACTTTAAGCCCGGACACCCTGTATTAATGTAAAATTTATGAAAATAAGAGCGAGTGAGAGTTATATATTAACTGCGTACTACACGAGGTTTATTGGTGACAGACTTCGTAATTTTGAGCATCGATCAGATGACAAGGAAAGCACCAGACTACTACACCACACCAACATGAGAACTTTTAGCTAGACCAGGGGTGAGTAGCTTGCTTTGCCCGTGGGCCACATTGGGTAAGCGGAGGATACCGAAGGACTGCACCTTTTAAAAATGGTTATACTCATACAAAAATTATAATAAATTTTTGTTAAATAAAATAGAGGCAGTTTTATTCAATTTATTAAGGATGTTAGTTTCATATATTATCTATAGCTGGAAGCAGATTTAATTTTAAAATCAGTTTAATGAGGCAAATGTATCCTTATCATATTTTTCAATAATTTTTTTTAAATTAGGAGAGTGATTGCTTGTTGAAATGCTTATTACAGTCTGCAAGTTTACGTCAGCCAACAAGCAACTATATTTACTGTAGTTGATCTTCATGCAAGAAAAGCTTTGCTCGCACAAATATGTGTCGACAAATATATAAAGAACAATTCCCACTCAAATGCCTTTTTTTATGGAAATTTTTCAGCTGACAAAGATTTTTAGAAGTTAATATCATAGCATTAAACATTTCCTTCATACTGGGATCTGACTTCGAGTCAATACGTTCAAGTGGTAGCTTCTCAGGTTCTGTATCAATATCAGCAGTAATGGGGTGACTAAGAAAATTCAATTTAGACGCAATTTTCTTCAAATCCTGAAATCTTCTCGAGACCTTATCCTCCAAACTCTGCAGGTGATCTCTTAGTAAAAACACTTTCAGGTATTTTATTTTCCAAACAATGAAAAATAAAAGACTAATGTTTGATCCCGCACGGGAAGGAAATTTCGCTTCAAAGCGGATTTTTTTTATTGTTTTGGTGGGCCCCTACCGACCCCCCGGCCCCTTGAGCTAGACAGATAAACCGAGCCTCAGCCTTGTCTACACAGCGAGTTTTCAGTGGCATCAGGACTCGAACCCGTGAACACGCCGGTCACGAGTACATGACCTTAACTAGGCTACCGAGAATAAAGTAAGCGTTAAAACTATACATAAATTGAAAATCTCTGATGCGTGGATTTTAAATTAATTAAGTGAATTTCCCTTGATGGCTTTTAGTAGTTCTTATGTTAACGGTCAACAAGGAAACAGGGAAACGTCGGGGAATTCGTTAGGAAAGCAGGAGCGTAAACTCAACTATTCTAAGATGGCAAAGCAGAAATAAAAATAATGAATGCCTTAAACTAAATAAAGGTTGGGCATTAAGTCTATAGCAATCGACCGGTGGACCACTAAGACATTTTGGGGCAACTGCCTTTACTAAGACCTAAAACGCACATACTGTAAGAAACATATTTATGAAACGCTGACGCCAGCTAGACTGGAGAATCGGCTTTTCACAATTGATACGATTGCGTTTACTTAAGCAAATGATTCGATAAATGTGTAGACGACACTTGTATCTTCATTGGCAGGGCACGAGGACGTTTAACACGTTCACTGACGCTGTTGGGGAAAAAGAGATTTTCTCCACACGTCGACTGGAGGGAAAAATAAATGTTAATGATCAACTCGTCCCGCAATAGCATGGGATTGGCTATTGAGATATCATCCCGTGCTTCCACGGGTTTGGGTTTTTGTGTTGATGTCATGTCCCTCGATGTAGCAGGACTCGACAGCAAATAAATTAAGTACATACGTAGGTTTCAAATTTATCGGTTCACATATGTTCCCTGCTCACGGCATTGGATACGTCCACGCTCCAAGGCCTAGCAATCGCTCATAAATGTTCAAGCATTCAGCTTGACAACTTTGGATTATACTTGTGTTTTTGTAATAAAACTAGTTATCTGTCATATTTGAAAAGAGGGAAACAATGTCGAAAACAAATGTTAAGAAAAGAAAACATACAATTTTAATACAGAATGGTCACACTTGCACCACTGGGTAGACCGCAATACCTTAAAAACATTATAAGTAGGCCGTGCAATGGAAAAGCCTGCCCAGCCCATAACTAAATGGTAGAAAAACTATTGATAAAAAAATGCAAATACCCATTCAATAATAATAATAATCCTTTTTCCGATGAATGGAATAATTTATTTCATTTGCAAATAATAAGAAACCGGAATGATATAGATGCAATTAATATCCTTTCTTTGTCAATAAAACAGTTTATTTTTATATGAAATGCATTTAGTATGAAAAGTAATGATAATAAATGTCTTAGAAGAAATATTGTTTGGTTAAGAGTTCTGATAAATATTCCTATTTTGTGGAAAATACGTATCAGAGAGAGAGAGAGATGAATAATGTATTAATCAGAGATGTCATTGAAGACTTATTTGGAAAAAACTACTTTGACAGATTTTCTTGATGTAATAGCTTTCTTTGACAAATATAACAACACTGAAAGGGCTCCATTTTGAATGCAAAAAAAGATGAATAATATTTTATCCTTTTTCAATTTTAGTATATACTTTAATTCATAAAATTACCTAAAAAGTGCTTTAAAAAATATAAACTGTAACTATAATATAATGTTAACACTTGTGTGATAAGTGCACAAATTTTTTCTCAGAACACAACAACAATGTATAATAATTGAATAACTTAAACTAAACTTAAAATATATTTAGAAAACATACAAAAATAAATACATATTATTTTTTTCTTAAAGAAAAATTCCGTTTCGATCCAATCTGAAAACATTAAGAATTTCATTCACTTTTTCAAAACAACAAATATCTTTCGACAGTTAAGAAAACTTACACAGTTTCAAAATAAGGCATACGTGTGTAGAAATTTATTCTAAAACACAAATTTATTTCAGTTTTTCTTTTGATTGGATAAGACTTTGATGAAATGCATCCTTTTTTCGATTCGAATTTTCTGCGGACCTGACTTTTCTTTAAAACTCCGAAAACTGAACGAAATTCAAAACATTTCTTTCGTTCATTTCACTTCGATTCACAAATAAGATTAAAGTAGAGATGAGAAAGAATATATACCAAGAAAAACATCAACTGTAATTTATTTAAAAAGGTCAGGAAAATGTTTATATGAAAGTTAAATAAAGTAATGTCATTTAAATAGAGCGATGTTTGCTTAGAAGCGAGAAAAAAGGAATTTGCGAGAACTATCACTGAAGGATACTTTCATTTACTTGATTCTTGATGACATAATCAGCAAAAGAAAACTCCTATTTAATCAACATTTTTTTTTCATTGGTTTTAAGTGAAATATCTGGAATGACGTTTATTTCTTGAATTTTTTATAATACAGTACAGTTCCAAAACTCTGTGGACCGAAAAGTCGCCGAGTTTGTGAAAATGACGGGTTACCGAGAATAGCATTATAAAAGAATAAATACTAGTTTATCGTAAGAAAGTACTGTTCTGCACTTGTATGCCTTGTTTGCTTGAGAATTCAACGGAAAATAAACTGCTCAAATTCCCTTAACCCTTTATCTACCGCATTATGATTTACTGCAGTTTTTTTTTATGTAATTTTTTTTTTTTGAATCACTACATTGAAAATTAAGGGATATACATATACAAAATACTCAACTTTGGGAAATTTAATTAGTTGGAGCTAATTAATTAATTAAAGATATTCAACTGTAAAATTAATTATACACGCTGTTCACTTAAAATAAATAGTCAAATCATTTTCTAAGGTCTTCATTAACATATGAAAAAAATAAGACACCTTTTGACATTAACTATTTTTTTCGGAACAAAAATGACTATCTTCGCAATCCTCTGAAAATGCGATTTCTTCTATAAAACTATACGCCTTCCCCGCTAAAATACTCATCATAGAGCCCGTGCTGCCATATATCTTAGAAGAGTGGATTTCAAAGAATATTCCTGCAAAGTATCGTCGGAGTATTCGTAAAAATGGTTATTCTATGTAATTTTAAAGTGAGTGGTACTTATAAATACCGTCGGTAGATAAAGGGTTAAACAAAGAAAAATTAATTGTTTTATGAAAGCATTGAGCATTTACTACATGAAAATAAAAATTAAAGAATACGTAGTATAACCCTTTAATACCCAACCCGCACGATCGTGCTGGTTAGACATTCTTATACATTTTTGCTTCTGGAATAGTCGTATGTAAAAATATCCCGAATCCAACGATTGAGCGTGTTTGCAGAAGGTGTAAAGTATCATTTTTTATCATCAGACGATGGTTGGGGTACATGTTTTACTTTCAGCAGACAAATCTAGCTTTGTTTTCAAATACAACGAAAACACGTCTTCTTTTTATCTGTCGTAAAAAGCTAATCATCAATATATTTCTAATTGCTTGGATACAAATTTTTGTGTAATAATGTTTAAATAAGTGTAAAATAGAAAAAAATATTAGTTATACCCTATTAATGTGACTTCTAGGGCTCGGGATTTCGTTACCCGCACGATCGTGTGGGTTGGGCGTTACTTGAGTCACTACAGTTGTAAAGGTAAGTACTTACCATGCAAATTTTCTTTTCTGTTTCAATAATTTTGATGAAAGCCTACATAAAAATGAAATATATAGTTATATAATTAATACCAAATTTTCTTGGGGTCGCCATGAATGAGTCCCTTTTTTACATTCTCTCTCTCTTTTTTGTAA
>BMAV01002740.1:116586-143367 GCA_019973955.1 Trichonephila inaurata madagascariensis
TATTTAAAAATAATGATGTCATTATTTTTTAAGCAATTCATAAACAGGAATCCCGTGAAAAATAAAAAGCAAAACTTTCACTTCATTATGTCTACGATGTGACACCAACCGTGCTGGTGTACTTTGCTTGATTTCTATGAGTGAAATCCCTGGTGTTTTTTTTTAAGCAGAACAGATATTCATTTTGAAGGGAGAGGTTTGCATGCCTGACTCTATTTGAATAATAGTATTTTTTTTCACCCGTGCAGACTCTATTTTCGTTTTACTTCAATTTAATTCAGTTTTGAGATGTTTCGAGAAAAAAATTAAAACATGAATAAAATAATATTGGAGTTATAAAATAAAAATAAGCCTAAAGTTGTCAATAGGAAGTCATTTAAAAAATGATATCAGATGAATAACAAGCAATAAAAACATGCGATACAAATTTTAGATAGATCACAGAAATTGTGATACCCCGCGTGCTGGGGGTATCATCTCGTCATCATCCCCGGAACCTATGTTTGAGGGAATGAGAAGGATTGACTACTAAACTCTGCCATAATAAAATTAGTTTATTATGATCTTAATATATATTCAATAAAACAACACTAGACTAGGAGGCTTATGATCAGGAGTGAGGCGACGTAAGCCGTAATAATGACAAATAGCGCAGTAAACTTCTATATCTAAATTTATAGCTTATTTCCTAACTTATTAGAATCCGCTCTAGTCTTAAAGCTTAATCAAACTGTATTTCCGCTATTTCCTCGGAGAACATCTAAGGTCCTTATATTTTCGATTTATTCTTCGATCCAACTTGATCCGACTAAGGGGATACTCTTCTGGTCTCGGACCCACTTATTAATCAGCTTCACTGGCACTATTAAACCGACTCATAGAATACATGAAGACTCTTCTCCTAGAACTTTACCTCACTTCACTTAGCTTTACTTAGCGCTCTTCGCGAAAACTAACGTTCCAATATATACAATTCCTAATCTGCATAACCACGCTCTATTATAGGGTTGGTTGGAAAGAATTGCCTTTCTGGCCTAAAGATATCCCAAGAAGATTATTAGAAGAAGTACCAATAAAGCCCCGTCACAAAATTATATTCAAAAATTTCAATTTGGTAGAATCTTTATTTATAGTTTATACCTCTGGCGGAGGAAGATAAACAAAATAGTGTTGAATTGTCCCATCACAGTTCTTTTTATTTTTTTATTTATTTTTGTATTGGGCATTTACCCAGTATAATGAAAAATTTTAAACAAATTGTTATTCACAAGTGTGTGTATGCAAAAATAGGATTCAGCATTCGTCAAAAAGTAAACAAAGTACAAATGTAATATAAAATACTTAAAATCAAATTTAAAAAATATTGTTTCGTTTCATATAAAATTTATTTTCATAAAAATCTTAAAATGGTACCTACCCCTTTCACCGGCGCAAGCGATAAGTCACCAAAAGTGATGCAATTGACGCCCAAATGGAATTTTCGAGCATGTAAACTTTTACAACCACATTTGCAAAACAAGTCGCGATCTTTTCTTATTGGTAACGTCTTTTTCATAATGCATCAAAAATAGATGACAAACCAAAGAGCAGCAATTATAACATTTTTTCTGAGCGTGTTGTGTATTGTTGCCAATAAAACCTTCCTGGCGAGATTTGCCCCGGTGAAACCTAAAAGTACCGATATAATTATTATTGGTTCTAAAAATATTGATGAGGAGCCACATTAAATGATATAAATATGATTACAGTAATAAATGATTATTCAAATTCAGTGCGGTAAAAATACATAACATATTTCAAGTTTAAATTAGTGCAACAATAACGTCTTTCTAACAATGAAATTATGATTTATTTATTTATTCAATTCCTACTATATTTTAGCTCATACTCTCTACATATTAATTTATCTTAATGGAATTTTCAATCATTATTAAAATACATTTTAAAGCGCTCAATTGAGCTGAAATTTTATATACATGATTATTCTGGATGACAATGATTATAATTAATAAAAATTAATTGATTAAAACTAATTATTTAAAGAATTACAAATACAGCCACGTTGACATCATTTTTGGCGACTTGTGTCGAAACTTGAAAAGATTTTTTCTCACGTTTTAAAGCATTCAGTTGAACTGAAATTTTATATACATGGTTGTTTTGGATGACAATACGATACTTTAATGATAATGAATAAAAATAAATTACCACTTATAATGTTGTGATTCTGTCATATGTATATACATATTTATATTAATTGTAACTATTTAATAAAAAGTAGCTAAAATAAAAATTTTCATTGTTGATCTAAGTAGGAATTGACTTAAAACAATTTTTTTAAAATTACTTGTTTTTAAGTAATACACATCTCAAATTCTCAACCAAATTATAAACTATTTTTGGGAGACAGATAAAAGTAATTACATATTTGAGTATAGATTATCCTTTGCGAACAAAAAAAACATCTAAATTTCCTTTATATGATTTTATAAAACTTTATAGAAAAATGTGAATGCATCATTGGCATAATTAAAATCAAAGAAACAAAAATTATTTTTTTTATTTATATACAGATATTACAACATACAAAATCTTTCACAAAATTCAGAAATAATTAGAATTGATAAGTCAAAATGTGGGTTCATATGCTTTGAAAATTAATCTAGAATAGAAATTTGTGAGCGAATGTGTAGTGTCTCACATGATTGAACTATCATAAAATTTAAAGTGAAAGAGGAATGGTATATAATAAAAGATGGGAAATAATTCTAAATTTTACTCTTGCATTAGCCAAAGCAGTTTAAACTCTATCTAAATCATCTTAGATCGTAACTGAGAACATAAAATTTACCAAAGATCTTCAGGGAAAATAAGTGGTGCTAATATACATTAAATTATATCAGGTTTCTAGCTTTAACAAATCTTTCTTCCTGTAGGTTTTATTTAATGATTTATAATGCCTGGTTATAAACATGATGAACTAAAAGAGTTGCCCAAATGAAAAGTGGGCATGTTTAATAAAAAAGAAGGATTTTATTGGAAATCAAAAGAAATGCTTTGGGGATTGTAATATAAGTCCCATCGTTTCGGCAGAAGATCCATGTCTTCATTCTTAAAAGAACGTGGTTTATTCTTGAGGAAGTCCTTCCCAGCTTCCTTCCCTTCATCGTCCAAATAGAAACGTAATATTGTCTTAAATAGTCTAAAGGGCTAAAAGTTACACAGGGTGACAAATCCGGACTGTACACAGTGGGTGTTCTAACATTTCCCAACGGATTTTTCGAAGTTTCTTTGGTTTCACAGGAGACGTGTGGACAGACATTGTCATAGAGATCAGATATTATTAGTTGCCCTTCTCGAAAATTTTTACACCAACTGATTCAAGATATTCGACCTAAACAGTGCTCGGAAAAGACTGCAACACTATTCGTAGATTATTCACATTAAACTCACCTCCTGCAATCAGAAACCGCACTACCGCACGTTGTTTAGATTTGGACGCAGCCTTATAAGGCATGGCTTTATTTTCGATTAATTTCCTCTACCATTAACAATCCCTGTTAAACATCGCATGTGGTGTACACTTCATACCGTCCTTTAAGTCCCTGTTTGGTGGCTCTGCAAAAGCTGCAGTCATTCTAAAGCAATAGTTTATGTCTACTTTTCAATTGGGTAACTCTTATAGTTTAAGCAGAATATTATTTTTTTAATATAGTATTCGTATTGAATTTTACAATCAGATATTGAATAGGTTAATAAGTTTTGTTACGCTTATCCATCTATTCAAAGCATCTTATCATTTCCAAATATACAGCAAAAATATTACTTTCCATTTCATGGTCATTAAAACAAATAATCAAAATTTTGTATTCTACTGAAATTTCAGTTACTTCATTAAAAACATTTCTGCTATTCAAATTAAATTAAAAATTATATCACACCATCATATGTACGACTTAGTCCTTCCAGAATTACTTGCTTAGCAATTTTGCGAAATTTTTACTAGTTTTCATTCAACTCTTTTTGAATAAGTCTAATAACAAATTAACACATTATTATGAAGAAGCATTTCACTCAAATAATGATATATTTAAAGAAGTTTTAGTACGATATTTATATCTTTATTTTCATTATAGTCTTAATAAGGATTAAATATTCCAAGCAGTCATTAATTAGCTTAATGGGAAACATAATGATCTTTAAAATGTGAGGAAACGATAAATTATGATAAGTAGACAATATAAACTGAATTAGTTATTTATAGACATGAAGGGATGAATGAATGACTAGAAATGTTTAGTAGTTAAAAGTCTATTTATTATGCGAATCGTTGAGCTTTGGATGTAGTGTTATACATAAATCTAGGAATTTAATATAAGAATCTGTTCTAATTTGAGAGTGTAGATATTTTCAGAATAACTTAATCTTATTTTGCAACCGCTTTTGTCATAATTACTCTTAACTAACTGCTCCAAACAGCCGAAGAGTCCTCTAGAGACCATTAAGGTATCCGACTACGTTCAGAACCGTGATTTTGCAAAAGCGTATAAATGGATAATATTTAAGATATTTAGTGTCACTTAGATTAGAAAATGTATATAAAATTGTTTTAAGAATAGTATTGCAATAAAAAATTATTTAAGTACAATATTTTGACAAAAAATGAACACAGAATGACCCGTTTTCAAAATGTTTTCCTTTTGAGAAAAATGCTTCTATTATAATAATATTTTGCATGTATATAGCTCAGACCTCTCTACAGAGGCTCAACTAGAATTTTTGAAATATATAGCTTAGAAGTGGGTTTATCTATATTTTACGACAACAGAGGGGAGCAATTTTAAAAAAAACGCCGATAATTATTTTAATTGGTTGTAACTCTGAAAATAATTTGAATTTTTTAAAAACCATAGTTGAGGCTCTGTACAAAGGTCTGAGCTATAAACAGGCAAAATAGTATTATAATAGAAGCATTTTTCACAAAAAGAGAACATTTTGAAAAAAGATTATTCTTTCATTTTTTGCCAAAATATTGTATTTAACTAATTTTTTTTTGTCAAAATATCCATAAAACAATTTTATACATGTATTCTAATTTAAATGACACTAAATATCATGAAAATTATCCATTTATACGCTTTTTTAAAATGACGATTCCGAACGTAGTCGGATGCCTTAAACTTCAGTATGGGCCAAGTGAGAAAGAATGTGGTCGCTATGAAAAACACTTCCGTGTTCTTTTTCCTTAATTTTTGTTATATTTATTGAACCTATGTCACCTTTTCTCAAACTGTGGGTCGTGCCCCCTAGGGGTCACGATAACTCTACGAGGGGGTGCGAGTATATTGAAGAGTTGAAAACAAAAACTTATTTGAAAAAATTATTGATTTACTAAAAGTAAACAAAATACACTCTGACATACTGACATACTAAAAAATAAAACTAACATTTACACTGATACTTATAAATATAATATACTTATAAATGTATCAGTACAGCACAATGTGTTTGATAATTAATTAAACAATACTAAGTTAAGAACAAATTTTTTGCTGTTGTTACTAGTTTCCCGTCAGGTCAGACGAAGTCAGACCAGATCAGTGAAACCGTTGACTTTAATGACAACTTAACAATTACCAATGCCCCCATCGCCTTATCACATGTAAAATGATGTACGAAAATTAACACTTATCTTGATAATTTGTGCGGTTTATAAATAATCCCTTCCTTGCTGACTAAGAGTTACGCTATTCGCTCCCCAGTCTTCGTTTTCCATGTAGGCGTGCGTATGTGATGTATTGGGGGGGAATAAAAGGAATAAATAAGGAAATCCTCTGATATCACACTAAATCCTTCACAAGTATTGTCAAAGTTATTTTATTGCATTCCAAAACCTTTGGAATAAATTTATGGATAGCAGTGCACAGAAAAGGTCATACTTCAGGAAGATGTGTATATACGTCCGCAGCGTTTAACGCTCCGGTTCAGCCAGACGTATATATACGCCTGTGGTATTTAAGAGGTTAAAATCGTATTGTAGTTTTAGCGCCAAAGCATATTATTCAATTCAATACATTGTTATTTGAAAGGAAGGGTGCAATGAGAAAATTATTATTGAATATTGGTTTGCAAAAATTCGAAGTTTGAGAAGTATTGACCTATGTAATTTAATCTAAAATAATTAATAACTGTGGAACTAAAAAGTGACTTCATTAAACCTAACCCTAAAAATCTACCTTATTTGGTTTCATCTTTTAAAATCCAAAGCACTGCAATTGTATAAGCTAGTAAGAAAGATTAAAATTATTCCTCAATCCCAAAAGTTTCTTCTTTTTTTAAATGCTTCAGATTTAAAATTTCACTCTGAATTCTTCAGTTAATTTTTGATTTTTTTTTCTGTACAAAGATATGTAAGCTCTCTAGAATAAGCATGGAGCAAAATGACATTAAAGGAAAAAAGAAAAAGTTTTTCACTTAGGAAAGAAATATTTTGAAAGAGAACTGGTTGAGATACTACAGGATAAAATTTCAAAATATTCTAACCTAATGAAAATTCAGGCTAATTCTACTAAAACATTTTTTTTTTGGAGAAAAATTATGATTGACAAAGAGTCTTAGAGAAAAGTAAGTTTTAAAAATATAAAAATGAAAAAAATTCAGTTAAGAGGTGGGATTGAAGACAGTAGATCTCCAGGGGGGTCTATGATGACCTGCAAGGGGTCCACGTCAGTAAAAAAATAATATGGAGGGCATGAAGTGTAAATAGAGGTCTACGTGATAGTGGCTCTCATTAAACCAGATCATGACTTTAATTTTAAAAGATCAATTTAATCAAATGAAAACTGGGTTTTACCTATCTAACGAATTTATTTACTAAATTTAATGAGCTTAATTTGCGGTTACAAGGTAACAGAATAAATTTTATTAATACAAGGATCATCATTTCAGCATTTCTTGCCAGAATTAAGCTAAAGGAATATGATTGAACTCGCAAATTTTCCCAGTTTCTGAATTGACCACAGAAAATCTGCCGGGAAAAGGACGGTTTAACCTGTATTCAGCATTCAAATGCCCTTTATTCAAATTTTAAAACTAAGTTTAAGAATGATATGACTATGGTAATGTCCACAGTAGGCAATGAATTCATATGGCCACATTGAAAAAAAAATGTCATATTACTAGAGAATAGGCAAGAACGAAGATCTTAAAGAAAAGTTTAGAATCGGATGTCGGCAATTTTGGTTTTAAAAAGACATGCCTGTGTTATTTATCCCGAATAATAGAGTATTGTGAGAAAGTTTTTAATTGATTTTTCTAAAGAGAGAAGGTGTTTAAACGCGGGGTTGCCAATTTCTAAAATAAAAAAAAGAAAGGACGAAAAAGACTGGAAACAACTAACCGAGGAGATTAGGGTTAAACCTGACACAAGATTGATGCCAAATGTTGAAACTTTGGTATTGAATCACCAGATTTATATATATATTTATCTTCCCATTATAAACATTTATTTGTTGATCAGTTATTTTATGTATTAATTAAATTTTAATTCTATTACCATTTGTTTCACTATACTTCACTACAGTTCGAAGTTTAAATCTTTTAAAGACAATAGCTCTATACCCCAGGTGTCGTAAAGGCATTCAAGTTGATAAATTTGCAAAAATTCAATACAAGATAAGCAGGGGTCTACCCAAAACTGTAAAACATGGCAAAGGGTGTATGAGTCAAAAAGTTTGGGAACCTCTGTTCTAATCCTTCATTCAGTAAATACAATTAAGGTTCTCACATTAAATAACGCTGTGAGGTATTTCCAAAAGTAGTTGAGGGAGATATGCTTGAGAACTTGTTATATATTTTGTAGAACTTCATAAATGAATGGATTCTTAAACTCTCACTTAAGAAAAAGGGATGATTTGATTGGATTTTTCATTTACGTCGCACTCTTATGCAACAGGAAGTCTATTGGTAACAAATTTCGTAATTTTCATCTGTGATTAACTAATAAGGATACTTGAAATCTTTCTCCCTTTGTATAGTTTCTACACTCTCCAAATGTCTACATCAAGGGCGTCAAACTCAAAGGCTACCTTGGGTCAAGCAAACAGGGTTTAACTTAAGTTGGGCCGCAAAAAAAATCGATATTCATAGAAATGTTAGCTTATTTCGAATAATGCATTATAACAATGGTTCTTAAACTGTGGTCTGTGAACCCCCAGAGGCTCCCAGCACCTTCCATGGGGATCCGCGAAGGTCTGTCATTTAATGATAATATTTTCGTCTTTTGCAGACTGTGAAAGGTCACGCGGGAAAATTGAAAGATGTGCCATCCTAGACTAGATCATTAAATTGCTCCCAATTTAAAAAAAAAAAAAACTCGACTATAATACGCATTCCGTTCAAGAATATTAATTCATTCAGCTATTTTTTTTTAATTGTTTGCAACTACATAGCCATTTCTAATGCGTAATATTATCAAAAAATATATGGTAGAAAAACATGCACAAGGATTAAGAACTGAAATCATTGAGTGTCAATATAATAACGATTGCATTTAAATCAACCATGTATTGGGAGCTATTGGGGGAGGGAGGGTGATCCGCAATTTCAAGCTGATACATAAAGGGTCACTGCGGGGTTCGAAAGTTTAAAAAAAAACAAAGAAAACTTAATGTTTACGTCCTGGCGACGTCTCTTTTCTGCTACTGTCTTTCCAATTTGGGGAAAAATTTTGAAATTTTATTATATATCATTGTGGGCCGATATACTGGATAGGCTGCAAAAATGCTCGTTGAAGGCCACATGCGGCCCGTGGGCAGTGAGTTTGACACTCATGGTCTACATCAAACCAACGTGAGACCTTTGAGAGCCATGACATATTTAACAAATTTTAACCTTCCTAAAAATTGTGTTTTACTAGCAACATGACTCGAATCCGTGACCTAATAGGAACAATGATAGCTACAAGATTGTGATGTGATCATACTCATTCAGTAATCACTGCCAGAATTTTATAAAAAAATAATTCTAAATTTAAAAATGAAATTAAAAATCTTAAATTAACTCTAAATTTAATAATTAAACATATAGAATGATTTAAAGACTTGTAAAAGCTTTTAGAAACAAACTTTGTTTCCTACAACTTTAAATCCTTCTAATAAAATCAGGGTTACCATGTCCATTATTTCTTTGATGAAACGGGGTTTTTTAAGAATGTAAATAATTCGTGTAGAATTTGACACAAATATATATATATATATATATTAAGTTCAAGAGATCAAAATAATTTAAAAAAAAGTTATACATGAACTAAACTAGAATTAAAAAAATAAGCGTTTTAATAGATCGTATTATTTAAAAAAAAAACATAAAAATTCCAAAAAAATATTCTTATTACTTAAAAAAAACAAATTTAAAATACTTAATGGTTCAAAAACTTCATATTTTTGTCGACGTGATTAATTACCTTGACAAGAAGATAATGAAAGCTTTTTTTTGTTTTTTTACCTGCGAAGAGAAGAAAAAAGAACATAAAAGAATTTAATGAAAAAATATCACACTTCTTTCATGTGATCCCGGTTTAAATGTGACGTTAATGAAAGAGTAAACTCTTTTGTTTAACCCTCTTAATACTCCCTTAATCAATGAGATGAATGGGCTGGTAGAGAATAGCGTGCAAGGATGTTAATTCCATTTCGCAGGATCCACATTTCATAAGGAAACTATTAAGGTTTTTCAATTTTTTTTTCATATTTTAATTAACAATGTGTGCACGTTGAAACAAAATTTAAATTATATTCAGACATCACGCAATATGATTTAAAAATGATAAGCGAAAAAAAATAAAAATAGAAAATAAAAAATGTTTGACCCCACAACGCAGTGATGAACACTACCGTCTTGTAAACCAATTGCATCTGACCTAGAAATTCTATATGACCTGCTTCAAATTTTTAAATAATCATGTATATTTTTTCAAAAAAATTTTAATATTTTTAAAAAGATTTATTTGAGGATTTGTTCATTTTTTTGTACATGCGAAAATTTTCAGTAGAAATTAAAATACATTTTGTGTATGTAAAATATACGAGGGTTCGGGCAAAAGTCATGGCAATTGTTTTTTTCCTTAAAGATACCCAGTCCGGTTGGAAAATGTGACATATATATATATATACAGACGAAAGGACAAGGTGTTAACTACATGTATGGACAATGAATAGCACTGAAATATCGTAACACACTAATTTATTACGGTATTATATATATATATATACAAGGCAATATGGTCTTCACGGTGCAAAAGAATGACAACTCAGTACACAGTATACCCAACGTGCTACTGTACGGTATGGTAAGGCATTATTTCCAAGGGCTTCCGCTAATTCACTGTGATATTCCATCGCATTTTTCTCTCGGAGAGTGGTTATTTTGATGAAAGAATGCTGCTGAACACGGGTTACTTCTATCACACGACACTCACCAACTGACCGATTTCACAGCTCTCGCTGCGCTACCACCAGCTATCACAGAACCATCTGTTCTTTTGTATACACACTATGTCTGCAGAACTTCCACACGACACATATACGTTTGTGATCCATTCACATGTATACAAGAAGAAAAAAATAGTTGCCATGACTTATGCCCCAACCCTTGTAGTTAGGAGAATTTACGCAGAGATCTGTTAAAAATTTCTGCTTGTGCAAAAAAAAGGAACTCGCTTTATATGCATAAAATCATTAAGATATGCATATCATTTATTTCAGAAAAAATTCAAAACTGAGATATATACAGTTATATCTTCATTCATTAAATCAGTGTTTCTCAAACTGTGGGGCGCGCCCTCCTAGGGGGGCGTGATAACCCTACAAGGGGAGCGCGAGTATATTGAAAAGTCGAAAACAAAAGAGTATTTTCAAAGAAATTAATAATTTACTGAAAGGAAGCAAAACAAAATACATTCTGACATCTTAAAATACAGATTTACACTGATATAATACAGTAATAAATGTATC
The DNA here is from genome assembly GCA_019973955.1 of Trichonephila inaurata madagascariensis. Taxonomy (NCBI): domain Eukaryota; kingdom Metazoa; phylum Arthropoda; class Arachnida; order Araneae; family Nephilidae; genus Trichonephila; species Trichonephila inaurata. The sequence continues at coordinate 127,599 of BMAV01002740.1, forward strand.
AGTACTGCGCAATATGTTTCATAATTAATTTAACAGTGTTAAGTTAAGAACAAATTTTATAATTACCAGTGACCCTATGGGAATGACATAAAATTATATGCAAAATTTAATACTTATCTTGATAATTTGTACGGTTTATAATTAAAGTCGTATTGTAGCTTTACGTCAAAGTATGTTATTGTTGAATTCAATACATCGTTATTGTACGGAGGGGGGCGCGATGAAAATTATGATTGAAAATTGGGTCGCAAATATAGAAAGTTTGAGAAGTACTGCATTAAATCATTATCAAAGAATTTTTAAAACGTACTGGGTTTTTTTTAAACTCTATTGTATTTTATGATACAAAATACTCTGACCTGTCAAAAAAAATTTTATTCCTTTAGCTTGTTCCTAATAAAACTTCCCATCTCTGTCATATCATGAAAAAAGTATTCTGTGTAACTAAAACATTTATTTTTAATGAGCTTAAACTCATCCTCAAACTAAATCATGAATTATTTAACACGTTTTTAATTCTCAAAACGCTACGTAGAAAACAAATATAAAATAAAACACAAATATTGATTTCCACCCAGTGGAGTTATGGAGAATATTAGGGTCCTCTGTAAAGTCAGGTTTTGGTCTCCAATCCGGATCATATAAAGGACTGCAAAACCATAACCTTTTTGAGGCCCCTAGAATCCTGCCATTTCCATTCATTGCATTCCACTTTTATATGTTTGAAGCTCTCAAACTTCCCTACATGGAATTCCTTATCATTAATTGATTGCTAGAATAAAACTTTTAATCAAAACGGAAAACTTAATAGATCTCTAAATTAATCCTAACCCTTAACTTCGCAATTTTTTAAATTTCTATGAAAAAATTATATCAGCTACTTCTCAAGTAATAATAAAAAGGAAAAATATGGAAAAAATTAAGCAGTTTTAAATTGAGTTTAAGTCATTTTTTTTGTTTGTTGGAGAAGTGCCGCATTGCGCAGTAGTGCTGTAAATTACAAAACTTTTTTTTTATATGAGGATTTTATTGTTCATCATAAAATGTTTAAATTTCTTACCTTTTAATTTATTTCGTCAATAAACAAAAGGAAGCATAAAATATAATGAATTATTTTTATAGCAAAAACACAGTTCTTGAAGCATCAGAGATTTTTATAATTGTTGCGATTTCTGGAAAAAATGTAAATCCATCTAGTGACAAAATTAGCATGTATCTCGTTGCAGTAATCTTTTTTTCTCAGATAAGTGATTTGTAGGTAATTAAAAAAAATAATGAGTCTGTTAAATTAAAATAAATCATATGTTGCAGAAATGCAACAGTGCAAAGTTAAAAGTTAAATAATGTTTTCCAATTTTTCTCTAGCTACTTGAAGATTTGTTTTGTGTTTAATACATTTCGAATGTGATGAAAACAGAAGTGAAGAAACTAGTTTTAATTAAAGAAACTTTGAATCAAACCCAGAAATTAAATAACCGTAAAATTAAACCAAAATTTCTCCATTTTTTCTAATTTCTTTTCTCTTTTATATTTACAGACGAGACATAAGAATAACTTTTATTTAAGAAAAAAATGAAGTATTAAAAGTTTCAACGTTAAAAAATACTATGTTCACAGTTCATAAGAAATAATTAAGAATGTAACCATTTCTCTTTCATTTAGAGTATAGAATTTTTACATTGAGAAAATATATTACTGGCTCTTTTTTTTAAGCAGACAGATAAATCCTAACTGAAATCTTTCTTATTGTAATATCCAAGGGATATAAATGAGAATGAAAACCTTCTTTTCAGAAGTTTCTTCTCTGTGATTTATTTATTTTTCTAGTGTTTAAATTAATCATAGAGTCTATACTTCTCTCCTTTTTTAAAGATTTAGATTGCAACTTTTCCAATATTTTGCTGCGGTTGATATTTTTCTTATATGTCTAAGAAAATTAATCAGCTACCTATCCAATGCACGACTGATTAAAAACTACTCTTCTATATTATTCATTGAATATCTGAAGTAATATCAAAATATTTCTTTTCTGTTAAAATGAAAGGCATTAAATAAGCTAATAAATAAATCTTAAAACAGCATTAAAAAGTATAGTTATTATAATTAATAGTGCTTTATATTACTACAATAAAGCTATTTTTTGAAATATTATTTATACAACATGTATTAAGGTGCATAATTTAATAATAGTTATTTTTTAAACCATAAGCTGAATCTAAAACTAATTTGTCATGTTCAGTAGTAGATAAATTTTAAAAATTTTAGCTGTTTGTTATGTTTTAATATATGATTCGCATATCTTTAAAAGCAAGCAATTTTCCATCCATAAATAAATTATTCTTCAAATAATTTATTAATGATCGCCTTGTATAAATAAGTACAAAGTTGTTTTAAATATTTTTATCTATAGTGGTACGTATCATACAAAACCAACTTTTACAGAAAAAAATGTGTTAGTGAATTAATAATTAATTAGATTTATTTTTCTCTTATATTTGTAAAGTAAAAATGCACAGAGCGTATTTATTTATAGAGATATTTGTTTAAAAATGATATATGCTTTAAAAATGTTAAATTTATGCTTCACTTTTTTCAATCTTTTTCATTACGGATAGGTACCGTATATTCCAAAACATAAGGCGCACTTTTAACACCAAAAAGAAATTTATAGTTATGCGTTATACGTCAGATATGAAACTGAGAGCATTAATAATAAATAAAAGATGAGTATATGAAAATTAGATTTCTACGTATACATTAGCCTCATTTTGTAAACGTTTTTTTATTCTAATATAAGTATATATATATGTAAAAATTCCCAGTAATTTAATCTTTAATACCTTTTGATTTATCTGTTGTCCAGTCCTTCAGGACAACCGTTTAATTATTTTAACTAGCTACCCGCCAAACGGGGACTTTCGGAACTACGTCCATCCACCTCCCAGATTGCGTGATTTCCGGCTGGGTATAAATAGTGACATCTCTGGAAAATCCCGCCTCTTTTGTCTTTGTCCTTTCATCATGTTGCGGATGAGTGTGACAAAAATTTTGATGGAACTTCTGGAGCCATGGAGATGCATGCTGCACTGATTATGTGGAGACGATCAATTAGTGATTGCCAAATGAGATTGTTTCCATGCTGAGTGATGGTGACTCAAAAACTTTTCAATTTTTGTCGGACAATAAAATATATGGTTCTGATATAAAAATCGAAAAGGAAGAGTGCCTGAATCATATTGCAAAGAGGCTAGGCACATCGTTACGCAACAAAGTGAAAGAATGGAAGGTGAAAAAAGTGACTTTTGATGGGCGTAAACAGGTAAGCCTTACAGATAAAAACGTCACTAAGTTGCAAAATTACTATAGAAAGGCAATAAAAGATAATGTTCCCGATACCAATAAAATGAAAACTGCCATATATGCCAGCCTGATGCATTGCTCGTCAACTGACAAAAAGCCTATGCATGGCAAGTGTCCTGAAGGGGAATCATCGTGGTGTTTCTATAAAAAAGCTATAGTCAAAGGTGAAACCCCAGGGTCATACAGTTCCATGAAAACTTACTTGTCGGCACAAGTAGTGGAGAAAATTATGCCCGTTTATCAACGTTTAGCTTCAGACACCATTCTTAAAAGATGCGTAGCAGACAAGAAGGAAAATTCCAATGAAAGTCTGCATAGCTGCATTTGGCGAAAATGCCCAAAAGAGGTATTCGTCTCCAAAAGGAGGCTGGAAATAGCAGTAACAGATGCCATCGAAAAGCACAATTTGGGCTATGTGAAATCTCTTGAATTGAAAGAGGACTCATGCCTAAATGACAGTTTTTCTTATACTATTCCTGAAAGACAAGATAAATGACGCATTTTACAAACTATTTCCTCAAAACAAAAGAAAAGGAAAAGAAATGCCACCAATACAGATGCAGCCTATAGTGCCGGTGCTTTTTAAATTTTTTTTATCAGACTTAGCAAGCAGTTTTCTTATGTGCAGTTGAATTTCTTATTTTTTTGAATTTTTTAATTTAATCGTATTGAAATACTTTATATTTACTCATTGTGATTAATGAAATATATAATATATTATCTGCTTAATGAAATAATAATGAAATTCATTCTGCTAATTTATATTAGAATGTTCTTGCTTTCTTCAATTTTTATCACAGTATATATTACGTGTCAATGTGACTGTTACAATAAATATTGCAGAACCTTATATATACATTCTGCATCTATCTTATATTTGTATGATATTATTGTTTTTCAATTTCAAATTTATATTTATATCCCTAATTTTTTTTAAAAAAAAACTATAAGTTAATTTCCCTTAAAATAAAAAAAGCTGTTTTTCTCAGAATCAAAAATTTGCCTCGAAACCAAAATTCAAAATGTTCCATGCGTTGCAATTTTTGTCGAATTACAACAAAACTTTCCAAAAGTGTTCATCTCTAATTTATAGTCATAAATTCTTGGATGCATTGTAGTAATAGTGATAGGGTGAAAGAAGAAATTAAAGTTTTTTATGTAGGAAATCATTAAAATTCTTGAAGTTTTCATATAAAAATTTGCGTTTACCCATATTTTGTAAATTATCATATAAAACATTACATTGCATGTATATATTTGTAAAGAATTGCTTAAATAAGTTGAAAATATGAAATTTTAAAAACAATCAAAACGCATGGAACGTTTTGAAATTTTAAAATTTTCGTTAATTTTTTTTTTTAAATTTCTTAAAAACTACTCATTTTTTTCTCACCAAATTTTTATATGGTTTTAGTTCTAAGTTACATACACACAGTAAAAATTTATGGCATGTTTGTAAAAAATTAAAAATTTTTTCTACTGTCCACTGTAGCCTTAAAGGGGATTATAAGAATCCAGGAGTATTCTCCTGGGTCTCTTAGTTTTGTCATTTAAGTGGCAATTTTGAATGTCTATTAAAATTAGATTATTGGCGTTGGGGAGATTATTAAAAAAAATTAATTGCAAAACTTTGAATAAAGTTTTTAAAAGGTTTAATATCAAGGGCCTTATAGATGTAGGAGTTTCTGGTGTATCTACCAGCTCTAGTTATATTTCTAAAAAATGAGTTTTGCGAGACTTCAAGAATTTTAATATTAGTATTTGCTGCGTAACCCCACACAGGGCAAGCATAACTTAAAATGGGATGCAAAACAGCAGTGTAGAGAAGTACCTTGTTGTTAAGTCATATCAGAATTCCGGTTAATTAGTGGGTAAATTCATCTAAGCGCGATCCGGAATTTATTTCTTGCATGTAGAATGTGGTGTTTCCAAGTGAGTGCTTTATCTAAAACGATACCTAAGTATTTTGTACTCTGAGACCAGTGTAGTGGTGTGGAGTATAGCGAGGGAGGTGTGCAAGGCTTTCTTCTCCTGGTAAAAAGCACAGCAACCGTACATTCGACATTGATTTTTATCCTCCATGTATTAAAGAAATTTTTCAGGAGAGAAAGGTGTTTATTTAGAACGAGTGTGATTGTGTTGTGATTTTTGTAACAGGCCGTTACACATGTGTCGTCAGCATAGAGGTTTATCATTGTTTGTGGATGTGTGGGCATGTCGCTTATGTATAGATTAAATAAAATTGGGCCAAGGAGGGACCCCTGTGTTCAGCCAATATTTATGTTGTGTGTGTCAGAGATTGTGTTGTTGACTCTGACCTGTCATAATACTTGTTTACAAGGTAAGAATTTATGATATGAATTAATGAAGGAGAGAGGAAAGTTATAATTAATTTATAAATGAGACCACCTACCCAGAACCGGTCAAAAGCCTTCTGAATATCAAGAAAGACAGTTCCAGTGGATCTGCCTCTCGGATATCCAGCGGTAATTTTTTCCGTGAGTCTGAGGAGCGGATGACAAGTAGAGAAATGATTAGGGAAGCCATATTGGTTTGGGCTAATTATGTTAGTATCAGAAATATACGAGTTAATGCTACTGAGAGAATCATATGCTCTGTAATTTTACTTAGGGTTGGGAGTAAAGTAATTGGCCTAACTTTAAGGGTGATGAATGTTTTTACCGGGCTTTTTAATGGGGAAAATAATGGCAGTTTTCCAGTTGTTATGAAAGTGCCTAAGAAAGAGAATTTTGTTTATAAGATAGGTTAGAATATAATGATTGTTTTAGTGGTGAAATTTTTGATCATTTTATTTGTGATATTGTCTATTCCTGGGGACTTGTTGATTTTTAGCTTTCTTATGTAATTAGAAATTTAATCTGGGTTAGTAGGAGCGATATGAGTGGAGGGGGGAAGGGAGAAAAAGTTTTCCAGCGCATTAGCGACGTCAGAGTCAATTGAAGTGTTGAAATTACTTGGTCTCTGTCGTTTTCTGTGAAATTGTCTTCAAGAGTGTTAGCTATGAGGTTTGCTTTCTGGTCGTCGGTTATAGCGACGCCAGAAGCAGTATTTAGAGCAGGAATATCTGTGCGTTTTCTTTTAAAAATTTTATTTATGTTTCAAAGGCGTGTCCTGCGTGTTGAGAGCTTCAAGTTTAGTTTTCCACGTGTCGTATGAGTGTTTTTTGAGTTCTCGCTTAATTTGTGCTTGTAGTCTGTTTGCTTCTGTTTTGTGAATTGGATTAAGTGTGGTTTGAAAAAGTTTTCTTGAGCGATTTTTTTTCGAGAAATCAGATCTCTGATATGATTTGGGGTGTATGCGTGTCGAGTGTTTCTGATTTGTTGTGAGGAGGTAGAATGGGTGGAGCATACGGCTTCAGAAAATTTAGTAATTTTATCCTCCAGAATAACCTGGTTATTATTATTTGTATAATTTTCAAGATGAATGTTATTATTAAGGTGCTGCATAAAAGAAAGCTAACAGGTGGTAATTGCTCTAGGATTTTCTTGATGAATTGGGATATTGAAAGAGAGAGAAAAATTTAACTGAACAGGGTTAGGATCAAAGGATAACTCAGCTAGGGATGCAATCGTGAATGGGAAGTTAAAATTTCCAGTTAATGCAATATCTAAAATATTTTGCGAGTTACACCCGTACCTGGTAGGGGTATCGGGATAAATGATTTCTAGATTCATTAGATCAGCGAAGTCCTTTAGCTGAGTTCCTCTGGCCGAATTGTGGGAGCAATTCCACGTATTGTGTGTGGCGTTAAAATCGCCAAAAATCACACAATGACCGTTGACCTGAAGGATAGTTTCGAGGTCTAAAGTAAAGAGATAGTTACCAGAGCGAGGAGATATGTAAATAGAAGTTACTGTAATTGGGTCTAAATTAGGAGGGTTGAGAGCGTGACCAGAGTTACTTCAACATGATGAAGCTGGGGCGTAGAAGTATGAATGTGAGGTATAGATTTTTTAATGAGGATTAAAGTGCCGCCGTAAGCCTGTCCTTCTGTTATACGATCATTTCTGTAGCATTTGTAATTATTAACGTTTATGTTGTGTTTAGGCCTCAGATATGTTTCCTGAACTAGAATTACATCGGGACTGTACTTCTCTACAAATAATTTAAATTCACAAATTTTATTTAAAATGCCGTTTGCGTTTCAAGAACACAAACTCAGGCCAACCGTTAATCGACTATTCATAATCATTATCCATAATAGCCTCTACTAAGGCGTATAACTCGCGTTTTCTAGTTTGTTTATTTTTGATTGATTTTCCTTGAGGTGGATTTGGATTAAAGTTCATATTGTTAATTTGCACATTTAGTGCTGTCAATGCACTAATAATTCCTTGTAAGGATTGGGTGATGAGGTTAGCATTAGGATTTTGGTTATTTCTTACATTTACATTAATTTGAGGGGGAATGACAGTTGATTTTTGGCCTGAGTTTGCGAGGCAACGTCAGGAATCCCAGTACTTCGTGTCGCCATTTGTTGAATATTTTTTGGAAGAATTTGTAGCATTTTGATTTTTTGTTGCATTTGCATAAGAAACATTAGGTCTAACAATACTATTGATTACGTTAGTGTAGTTGTTATTAGTAGATCCTTTTTTGGGCTTACGGTAAAGCGGGCATTTGGCATAGTTTGCCATGTGTCCAACAATCTTAGTTTATGCAATACATTTGTTCAACACGTTGTATTGCACATTCGCAAGTTTGGTGGGATTCACCGCATTTAAGACACCTGGGTTTTAAATGGCAGTTTTCTGCCGTATGATTAAATTTGTTGCAGGAGAAGCATTGGGTTACCACTTTGCTCTCATAGCCTTCAACGCGGACAGTTAAGAAACATAATTTATTTAAATCGAAAATTTTAGAATTGTGGATGTTGCGGGGTAAAGAAATTAAGAATACCGGTAGGAGCTGATTTGTAATGCGGCCGATTAATTGGGATATCTTATCTATGGTGAAGCCCCGAGTTCTATTAAGTCATTTTTGATTTTATCAGTTTTATTGTCGCAGGGTAGTCCTTTAATGACTACCTTGATTGGGCTTTTTTCCTTAGGTGTGATGACGTAAAATTCGTATTTTAAGTCTTCTAAGAGGTGAATGATTTGTCTGTGTAATTCGTTAGTGTTAGTGTAAAGTTTCAAGTACTCACCGGTGAGTTTACCGCGTGTTGATGGGAGTTTGTCTGCGATGGTTTTCATTTGCTGTTTGTATGTATCAGTTACTTTTAACATAATTGGTGGTGGTACATAGTTAAGAGTAGGTGCATTTAGAGTGTTTTGGTTAAGTGTGGGAGCATTTAAGTTGTTTTCTTTGGGTAAAGGTGCTTTTACGGTGTTCGGGATAGTTGTACTAGCCGAGTCAGTAGCGAGATTGTTTTCTGCCGTTTCCTGAGATAAAATATTAAATTTGTTTGCAAGATCAATTCGAAAGTTTGGTTGAATGTCATTAAAATTACTAATTTTGCTAGAAGGAGGCTTAAGAAGGCCATCAGATTTTTCTTTACATTTAGTCGGGTGAGAGTTTTCGGTTTCCATAATAAAATCATTACTATTATCCGGAGTATCTGAGATCGTGATAATTGGAGTGCTGGCGGGGAAATAATGATGTGGGCAGCCATCAATGACACAAGGGGAGAGAGAGTTGTACTCACTTACCGCTTGATGATGCAGATCTGCGAACTCGTACAGTCTGTTCAGGAACTCCTTCACATAGGGATTGTCCGGTTCGTAAATTCCAGAGGCTTTCAGCGCATCGATAGTAAACTGTTATTCTCTTACAAATGTTGAGTATTGGCCCACTTCCTTGGCAAGTTGCTGCAGTTGTGAACAGATCTTGGTCGGCGTGGGTGTGCTAGTCCTTGTAGGCGTCCGGTGTTCCATGTCCAGAAGAGTGTCAAAATTTAGATCTATAGTCGAGAAGGAGTAAAAGATTGAAAGAACGAACAAATGGGTGTCGCTCTACCCTGACAGCTCTGAAAAGAGCTATGGAGACGACTAGATATTGCTCCCAAATGATCGGTATGAAAGCTAAAGATTGTAGAAGTCAAACAATAAGGAGCGTATTTGCTATTAAACTCTGATAATTAATAAATTAATAAAAGAATTAATTATATATACATCAATAAGTTCTTTATTTGTAACAATTTTAGTTGAATTAAGATTGTTTCTTTAGTGAGTGAATATTAACGTCGCACTCTGTTCAGCTACAAGAGGGCTTTTGACGACGGACCACGTAATTTTGAACCATGGTCAAGTGACGTGGACGACACCTGAGCTGGAACCCCCTCTCTTAACTACCACACCACACCAACGGGAGGACGTTTCAGCTCTAGACAGATTTAACGTGCATCGCTGCCCTACACGGCGGGTCTTTAGTGGTACTGGGCTCGAACTCATGACATGCCTACCATGATCCGATACCTTGACCACTGGGCTACCGCAGCCCCTAAGATGGTTTCTTCTATCAACTTATAGGTAAAAATATATAACTCGTAAAATTTCAGAGTTGACCTGTTTCACAAATAACGCCCAACCCGCACGATCGTGCGGGTACCATCTACGTTCCAGAGGGGGAGAGGGAATTGTGTTTTATTTATTTTTCCCAATATTATTAAGGTCCATATAGTATTAATTACCAGAAGAATTTAATATTTGAAGATAAAAATAATTCGGGTCTTAAATGGATAAGCTGTATAATAATAAAATTTATAGAGGTTAACTCTTGAGTGTCCTGATAATTCTCGAAAGTCATAGATTTTACACAACTGTTTTTTGAAAATTTCGATAGATATGCAGAAAATCTACTACCTTTACTCGAATCTAAGCCGCAATATTTTTCCAGTGGAAATGTCGCTAAAAATCGAGTGTGGCTTAGAATCGAAGAAAAACATTTGTTAAATGGGGGGAATTGAATTTACGCCCCTTTCAAAGAAAGCGTACTTGTATCGATGAGTGCTCCAGTGTCATTGATTATCTTCAAAATTCAGTCTATTCTAAATATCGTTGTCTGCTCGTATTTAGGATAATTATGTATATGCTTACTTTTTTAATTCGTTTATACGTCAAGAATATTGGTAATATGATCAAAAGGAGTTTATTGCGATTCACGTATAAAAAGGGAAGCCATTTTATATGCAGATGAAAATGGGAACAGAGCAGAGGACATAGAAAATTTGACATGAAGGAATCGAGTATGCGTCGATGGCGTAAGCAAAACGATATAATTTTTTTTTTGTAAATTTTTATCAGTCATTAATATATAATTTCTTACATACCTTTATAATAGATTCTTAAAAAAAGATTTTATTTAAGGCGTTTCAGGGGTGTTATAAATTTTTCTAGAGGTCTGAAAATATAAACAATTTTCAAACAGGTATAATTCATTTAAAATTAAATTTAATGATTGGAATCTTTTACACATTATTTATAAAAGAATGGGGCTTCAGAAAAGTATAAAATGTTTAAAATATAATCCTAATTTTAAAAATCCTAAGCATATAAAAATTATATGATAAATATTAAGTATTTTTTGTGTTGCGCACGCTATTTTCTACAATAGTAGCATCTGATGTATAAAAAAATTTATAGAATTATAAAATGGATCATACACTTTAAGCCGTACCTAATTTTAGTATTATGTCTTTTGTATTTCAAAATATTTGTAAGACATTGCAATTTTTTAAATATTTTTAAAAAATGTACTTTTTTTTGTTTATGAAAATATGTAAGTTATTATTCTATTTATATAAAAATAGCTACAGTGTAATGAGAATACATTTAACTTTATTATTCAACTTATAGCTAGTATAATTAAAGCTACTATTTTAGAAAATAGCGTGCGCAATGCAAAAAATACTTAACCCGCGGTCACTCGCACCTGTTTTTGCTACCGTCGTTACTCGCGGGGTGTAGAGAACACCCCAAACTTTTAAAACGTGTATTTAATTATGAAAGTAAAATTAAGTCATTATGATACGTATTTATAAAGTACAAGATGTTTTTTGTATTATAAAAATAAAATTATTAAATTTATTCCATACAAATGAGACTAACATTAATTTAAAATAAACATGCAAAATTTTCATTTTCAAACACATAATTATATAATTTTTCATAAACCAGTATATATATATATATATATAACGTATATACCAGTAATAAATATACTTTATAATTAATGAGATAATGATAGTAGAAAGTAGAAAAATAATATTTTAATCATTTTCCAACCATTCAGAGCAGACTATATACAAATGCTCAACTTCTCGCGGGAGTTCTCAGCCCCCAGATAAACTTTTGAAGGTCACTACATTCCAATCGTACGAGAAAGAGGGATTGTATCAGGCCTGAAGGTTCAATGACCTAAAATGTGCAGCTACAGATAAAATTGTGGTTCTGCACATTCTTTTTAGAATCCTGTGAGGATTTTATTGTTGCTGGGGTGTACAGAACACCCCGCGCGAGTGATCACGGGTTAATATTTATCATATAATTTTCATATGCTTATGATTTTTAAAATTATGATTATATTTTAAACATTTTATACTTTTCTGAAGCCCCATTCTTTTATAAATGATGTGTAAAAGATTCGAATCATGTAATTGAAATTTAAAAGAATTATACCTGTTTGAAAATTGTTTATATTTTCAGACCTCTAGAAAAATTTAACACCCCTGAGACCCCATAACAAATGCATTGGATGGCCCGGAGGGACAGAGGATGGGAAATCGGAGACGCCAGCGCAAATTCCAAGATCAGCTGTGCCAGTGGGAATGACGAATTTTCGAAACATAATACTGACAGATTAATTATAGGTTTCTGTATGTATTTAAATGCTTTTAATACTGGTAAAATATATTAATTATTAACTTATTATTTCTCACTATTTTTTTTAAAAAAAATCTTACCTATTGAATTTTGATGGAATTTTTACACAATTTTTTTTTAAATTTTTTTTTCAGAAAAAAAAAAAGGTATAGGCAATTAGGAGTGCTGTATAGAAATAATGAAGTCTCAGATTCGAGTAAATATGGTAATTAAAAAATAAAATTTCTACCAACAATGATCGTCTAGTAGTCAAACAATCGTAGCCTGCTTTGTCCAGTCGTGTGTTCGATCTCTGGTGTCAATGAAGACACGTCATACGCTCAAAATGTATAAATGCTGGGAAATTTGATTCCAAAAACAACAGGATCATGGATTGACTTATTATAAATGTGGCCTTTAGAGAATACATGAGGGGTATTGCACCTTGTAATTTTGATCCTCCAAGAAATGAAAATAACACTCGAATTCCAAAACTCCAAGCATCACCAACATGAGAGTTGAATCTCTACAGATTGAACAAAACTCTACACTGTTACACCATAAGTTTCTACTGCCACTAAGACTATTTCATGATTTGACACTACCTTCAACGAACACAAATACTCTAGTATAAAAAAATTAATGAAATGTATAAAATGCAATTGGAGTATTGCATTTGATTCTAAAGAAATATCTACGTCATGAATCGTGATTTCATACTTAATAGACTTGCGACATTAAATCAAAGATGGTGTAACATTAAAAAAGTTATAATATATTAGTGGGTATAAAAGAAAATGAACTGATACATGTTTTAAAATTGGCACAACATATTTAAGAAAAGTAGTAGTAAAGTGCAATATTTTAAAAGAAATAGTACTATAAAATATGTTTAAAATGTAATAGGACAATTTTTTTCTGAAAAAAAAGGATACTATAAAACAAGAAAATAACTTTTTGCATTAACTAGTATAAAGAAGTTATAGCTTAGGACACATCAAATTTATAAGATGTGAACTCTTTATATATATATGTAACTTAACATACAAATGTGTGTGTGATATAAAACATTTTTATTTTTATTCCTATATCTTCAACATTATTAGGAATTTAGGATTAGCAGATGCAAGTTCGGGTTTTTATTTTATGCTCGTAAGGACCTAATTTGATACCGGAGTACTATGTGCCAAACAGAGTTGTAGAATATTGAAACCAAGATGGTGCCCAAGCTGTTACAAATCGTCCGGAAAATATTTTTAGAGAACTCTTTTGAAACAGATTTCAAATAAAGAGTTTTACATGTAACCTCTTATTATGTATATAATAACAATTTACTATTTATAAAATTATATAATAAAATTAATCAATTATTAATATCATTTTGAATATTCCAAGAAACTTCCAGTTCCTTTGATGAATTTCACAGAAAAAAAACACAGCCCTGGCATTCTTTTATAAAAATATATTCTGGTAGTTTCACCAATGATATGTGAAATATCTGTATTCGAAAATAGTGCAAAATAAGACAGAGGACAATCAGTACCTTAAAGAATTATTGCAATAAAAATGATTAAATTTTTAGAGATCGAATTAAAATCGTCTGAAAATAATAGGGTTACCACAGAAAAAATCCAATAATAATAATATACGTCAATCCCATGGCAACCACATTACCGCATCACAAAAATATCACAATAACCTTATAATAATGTTATTTCCCATCTTGGCGAACATATACGCTTCAGTATCAAATTAGCATAAAAAATAGCATTGTTTTAAAATACTGAAGTCATAAAATATAATTATTCATAATTTTAAAAGAGTTAAAATTAATGTTGCATACATCTCTCGAGCTAATGCATTGGTACTAATTTATGCGTTTTTATTTTAAATACGTGTTGTATTACTCGTTAAAATTTCATTTAAACCAAATTTATAGCGTCTAAAACTAAGAAAACAGGATGATTGACATAGCCGTCAGTATATGACGTTTTATATTTTTTATTTATTCGGATAAAATAAACCAGACTAAAAATATTCAGTTTAAAGTATATCAATTCTAGTCTAGCTCATTATATTATTCTTTATAATATAAACCAGTCACATACCACTACTTAGCCTTTAACGAAGACTTTATCGATTTATACAACAAAAAGAGAAGATTCCAATAAACATAACAATAAGTGCTGGAAATATTAAAAACAAGATCTTTTCATGCTAAGTAGATGACATCTGAATTGCGATATCAGCTATAGTATTCCATGAATTTTCAGTCATCTGACCGAGCTCTTCATAATATTGGACATTATCGTATATTGTTCTCACAGCGACTCTTCTTGCTTCTTTACAATTCCCGTTCATTGCTACAGTTGCATAGAACGAGACTAAAATGCAGAAAGTGAAGAACTCTGCTGGATTGAAGTCCTCTCTTCTAAAATCCTATTTTTAATTGCTGCATCAGTTAGCTGATTTTTTTATCATTCAGTTCCTGGCAATGAGCTGATATTCCTTCAGCTAGAACAAAATACATTTCCATTTTCCATTTTGATAAAATGCGAGGAATCAAATCAATCCACAAATGGTAATTATTACAATCCTCGAGATTTGTTTTCTTCTTTTCTTCTTGAATGATTTCCGGATATATGTTTTCCGCAACAAGAATGGTAAGCGTTTTTACAAAATTAAATCCCATCTTATACGTTTTTCTCTATTCATTGTTTATGACTCTTCTAGAAAGAAATACTCTTCTACAAGTACTGCAGGTAACACTGTTTAAATCACGTTCACGTTTCACGTTTCTTCACGTCACAGCGATATGTATCTGCAATAGATCTTCCATCCCCTATCTGATAAGTATTTTGACGCTGACAAGTGGTAAACCTGAGTGGGAAAAACAAAGTTCACTGAGTCAGTTTTTGTTTAAATCCACGGAGTGTCATATTAAAAACTACTAATTTTTTTCTAAGATTGAGTGATTGCTCGTTACGTCTCATCTCAAAACAGCATCAATATATATATAATTTTAACTAAGTTAATTTCAATTTTAACCCTCTAAGTGGTCTGCACGTAAAATCCGGCCATTCTAGAGATGCTATTTTCCCTTCAAGTAAGATTCTCAAAATCGTGTTTTTAAATACGGCTCAACCGCTTTTGAGAAACTTATTTGAAGGCAAAAAAATACGTGCGGTGCATTTTCGAAGCATCTCTAGAATGGCAGGATTTTACGTGCACACCGCTTGGAGGGTTAATCTCCGATTAATTGACAAATGTGACATTTGAGTTGACACTTCATTCTTTAAGGTATCCGACTAGGTTGAAAAAGTGTTTTTTGACAAAAATGTCGAATTTTTTTTATGATTTTAAAACAAAGCCCCAACCTTCAAGATTCCAAAACAGTCTTTATTTTAATTTTACTTAAATTAGAACTCTAGATATAGCAAATTTAATAAGTCATAGTTATTGAAAACGAAACCGGAAGTAATGTCATCTGTACCAGAAGTGAGCGACATATGCAGTGTTTAATTATTATTTCCCTAAAATGGAATTTCAAAAACCAAAATTTTAATTCTGTTTACTATATAAGCCAC
>BMAV01002741.1:0-19798 GCA_019973955.1 Trichonephila inaurata madagascariensis
AATTTTTTTTGTTTTTATAGAACAATATAAAACATGTATAGTTTAAAAATAAAATGAAGTATTAAACGATTATATATATAATACACTGAGTTTTATAAATACAGAATATAATCATTCAAACCCTGTTTTTTTAAATTTTTTGTTGAAAAACTGGGCCCTTAACATAATATAAAATAGTTCATGTGGCCCGTGATATCAAATGAGTTTGACGTGCCTACCATATACCATCATTTAGTCGAAAGGGATGCTCGGTCGACTCGGTTTATGCATAGGTTTGTGAAACTCTGTGAGTTACGAACATTTATTTGTTACAGGCAACCATTTTCATACAAGTATTTGTCATCGTATGCTGTGTATTGTCTACTTGAAGCCTAATTTTACACAGGGGCTCAGTGCCTCAAGAAATCTTAAAATGTCCTTGATGATGTGTATGCGACAAACTTATTTAATTTCTAGATTATGTGAGAGAGATTCAGTTGCATTTAAGATGTAGAAAAATTTTATAATTCCAGTGAACGACCTTTGGTGCAAACAGAATTCGAATTTGTGATCCGTCATATGCGATTTAGGTCACTAAGCTGATGATCTAACCGTTGGAATGTCACGGTCCTTATGAACAGAAGAGTTAACTTTTTCTCTGTTAATTTTTTCTCTGTGATTATCCACATGTAAAAAATCTTTTAGAAAAAATGAGAAAAAATGTCAGTTTCGTGTGTGTGATTATTAGTATAATTAAAATAAATAATATATTATATATAACGTTTAATTCATTTTGAAGTAGAAAAATAAATCAATTGAAATTGTATCCCTTCAAGGGACTAAAGCGATTTTGAATTTATTCATCACAGAGAGATGAGCACTTTGGATTACGCGAAGAGTAGCAGTGAATTATGTATGTGCATTTCGCGCGAAAACTTCTCCGTGTATACAATGAGAAACTAAATGTTTTAAAAATGTTTCCATGTGTAATATTTAATTATTTTTTTTTGTTGGAATACTCTTACATACATTTCAAATAATTGGCATATTTTATAAATGCGACTTTTTTTTGAGGTCCCTATCCACCATAAAAAAATTTTTTATTTCCCCGAATTTGTTTTTATATGTAAAATTTATGAAATTTTGATTATTTTTGTGGGTTTTTTTTTTATGGGTCCCTATTACCGCCAAAACAGGTTAACTTAAAAATGCATATCCCCACCAACACAAAAATTAAAATATTATTAGGGTAGAAATGTGAAAATATAAAGGATATATTAAAAACTAAGGATTTAAATTTTTTTCAAAACTACAGAAATAGACTTTATCCAGTTATTTTAAATGTATATGTGTCTGCCCCAAAACAGTTGAAATAAATATCGATTTCTTTTGTTACAAGAACAAATTGTATTCTCCTGTTACAACAGGACTTTTCTTTTGAAACTATTTCCTTGTTCAAATCAACTGCTACTAATCTGTCTCAAATTCACTAACCCGTCAAAAAAAACCGGGTGAAATATGAGTGGCATTAACTTGTCAAATCTCATTATGCAATTCGTGTGAAAGCAAGCTTTCCTTAACTGCTTATTAACCTTAGTAAAACAGAAGCATTTCAAAAAAAGTTTCCTTTCAATCTGACGTTTGAGAAACTCAAGACGTTTTATATAATTATCAGCATTAAGCTGTCATTTCTAATTGCTTTCTACTTCAACGCTTAAAAAGGAAAAAAATTCTTTTAAATAATACTCATAGAAGCCATTTTACCGTTGTGTACATATACCAGTAGCGTAACATACAGCCCCGCATTGTGGGGGGCCCAGGGAATAGGGTGGTCAACACTTGACCGACGCAAAATAAGTATTTGGACTTGGGGCCCCAAACCTGAGTTTGCAGGGGGATGGCTAATATTCTCTGTTACGCCACTAAAATATACGACGAATAAAAATACCAACAGCAAGAAAGACTTGTGTTACATGAAAGGAATTTTGTAGGCGTATTTATACATTTGGAAGATGACATCGATTCAAATTTCGCACTTAAGTGTGGCGCTTGTAGGGCCACTCAGAACTTGCAAATCAGTGTTGCTTTAAATGTGTGCTGTCAAGTTCGTGAGCGTTATTTGTCTGTGAAATTTGACTTTTTTTTAGCTGATGTTACAAGAATCAATTAAGAAGACAAAAAGCCATTATCAACACTCACCAATTTCAGGTTTTTGTGATAGGGCTACGGAAAACGGATTTTCTTTCCCAATTTAGAAAGGTTTGGCCAGAATGTATTATCTGTGCATGAGATTATTGGGAGGGGTCAAGAAAGGGTTCCCCAAAAGCCGGGTTCCAGAAGGCCACGTGGCACTACTGTGAGGGAAGACCGCTGTATTCAGTGTACGGCTGTGGTGCATCGTACTGTGTGAGTGGCAGAAATTCGAGCTGCAGTTGACACCACAGTGACCCAACGAACTTAGAAATCGGTTACTTCAAGGAGAGCTCCGAGCCAGGCGCCCTGTTGCATGTATTCCGCTGACTCCAAGCCATTGCCGCTTGCGACGTGCCGGTTTAGTGTCAGTGATGACCGTGTGTTGGTCAGGAGAAGGCCAGGGGAACGCCTGCACCCAAACTGTCTGCGGCCTAAACCCCCGGGTCCCTTGGGAGTCTGTTCGGGGGTTTTCTTGGACCACAGGAACCCCCCATGGTTACCCCCAAACACACTCACTGCAAATTTGTACATCAGTCTGGTAATTCAACCCATGTCCCACATTCATGAACAGCATTAAAAGGGAGTTTTTAACGGGGAAGTTTTTCCCCCCCACCGCTCTTGTAACGCAACATGCTCTACAGCGTGTTGACATATTACATTGGCCTGCGGGAACACCAGATATGTCTCCATTTGAGCACGTATGGGATATCATTGGACAACAACTCCAGCATTATCTACAGCCAGCATGGTCCGTCCCGGTATTGACATAGCAAATACAACAAGCATAGAACTCCATACCACAAAGTGACATTCGGCACCTGTATGACACAATGCATAAACGCTTGCAGGATTGCTTTCAAAATTCTGGAGGTTACACCGGCTATTAATTCAACAGCATTTAAAATTTGAAATGCATTTTCTTAAGCTTAAACTAACCAGTGTTCTTGAAAATCTAATTAATTAAACATGTTAACTAGACAATTGCATTGTTTAAATGTCCTTACTCTACAATAATTTTTTCTAGCTGTCGGGATTTTTTTTCTGTGTATATCTATTTGACGTGTTTGAGATCCGGCATTACTATGAAACTATTCATATCATCTCATTAAGATAAAAAACCAATCTCTATTTCAAAATATTTTAACGAATCGCTAATAAGGAGAGTATTAGGAAATTGCTTAAGACTATCTTTGCCAAATGGACAAGAACCCGAACTAAACGTGAAGCACATTTTCAAACAGAAAAACGATTCAATTTTTCTAAACATTTACAACGTTGTAATAAATACATCTAAAAGTCCTTACAGATCAGTATTTACTTATGCGTGTGAAGCTTGGTCCATGTTGAACAGATGAGAACATGATAAGTATCTACAAAGGAAGTTTTTAAAAGATTTGTTTTGGGGGAATTCGGAAAAATGGAACGCGGAAAGAAAAAATTTTGAGCTTAAAAAAAAAATCTGACATCGTGAACTCAATTCTACAAAATTGGCACATGGAAAAGGCAGGCCAAATCTTAGGGGTAGGGTAAAAAGCCCTTTTTTTGAGAACTAAAATTGGAGAACACTAGCAGAAAGTGGCGGGCCCGGGAAAAGGTTTTTGAAAAGGCCGGGGCCCACCTAGTTAAAGCCCCTGAAAAGAAGAAGGAATGAATACATCTGATTTTAAAATTCAAAATATTCTATTAATGTTTTTTTATCTTTATTTTAACACATAAAGGAATATCACATTTAACATTACAGTATAAAAAAATTTCCAAAACATTTTACACCATAAAAAATAGATGAATGGATAAAAATGAGAAGTATATGCCGCTCTTTATAGGATGTGTGGGCCGAAAAATATTTGATATGGGTAATAATTGAAAAAAATTTTTCCGAATTTCCGCTCCTATTTTTTAACATTACGTGGTTAAAAAAATTTTTTTAAATTTAAATTGTTATTTATTTGATTTTTATTAATATTAAAAAAAATAAAAAAAAAATGAAAAATACTTTTTGTTTTTAAAGTTCGTGAAAAAATTATATTTAAAAATTTTTTCCTTAATTATTATGAAAATCAGCAACTTCAAGTCCTAAAGTTGCTTAATAAGAAAAAGAAGTTTTGCGGGAAATGACATGCTTTTAAAAACCTAAAATCTTCATGCATTTTGTTCTGGATTTGCAAGTAATTTTCAATTCTTGTAAAACTTCATGACACAAAAATGTGCCCTTCCCACTAAACATGTCTTCCGGATCCACCTATACACAAAGAGAAAGAATAATTTTCCACTCATTGCCCACCTCCAGAAAAAAATAACAGTAAAAAATATTTTCAAAAACCTCGATAATGAATTACTTTTCAGAAACTTCAAGACTGAGACTTGAAAAAATAATGGGAAAAGCTTCCTACACTGTTAAAATGTTACAGTTACATTTTTTGTTGTTGTTGTTAAGCCAATCCCTACTGAATTATTCTGTCAGAAGAAACACTTCACACTATCACAGTAAGTGACCGAAATATGACAATAAGGTAATAATTGTGTGTGTCGTGACGAGAGTGGTTATTTCCATGAACTTTAGTAAATAGGATTTTTCTTTTTCTCTTTTTATTTGTCCTTGTAAGCGTAATTTCTTGCAAAATAATACTTGTTTGATAATTTTTTTTTTTTTTAATTTGAATAATTAATGCATTTGATTGAAAGTGTAGATTTTCCCCGAAATTTAATTTTTTAAAAAAAAGCCAAAACCTTATTAACGACCGACTACTGACCGGAAAGTTGTTTATTATTAAAATGGAAAAAAAAATATATTCAAAAGAAACCCAAAACGCAACAGGTTCTTTTTTGAATTTTGACGCGTGTTTATTTATATGTTATGTACGAGATATGTTTAGTTAATAAGGATAAGGTATATTTTAAAAAACGTAAGTTCCATAGAAAATATCTGGAAAAATATCGCATAATGAAAAAAAAAAAAAACGTTGATTGAAAAAATTAAACATGTATTCTATTTTTTATTAAAATCACATAAAAGAAAATAATTAAAAAACTGACAAAATTATGCATAAAAATATCTATATAAATACGACACAAAAAAAAATTAATATTTTCTTATAATGCTTAGATAATTCATTCAAAATTCCAAAAAAAAAGCAAAATATGAAACTAAACATTAATTTAATTTTAACTTTCATCATTAAAAAATAAATACTTATATAATTGCTATCGTAATTCTTATCGTAGTTTGAAAATAGATTTAAATTATTTGAATTAATCAAAATTGACTTTTCCATCAATAGAATAAGCAAACTCCTCATCTGTGAATGACTGAACGGCAATTTAATAAAACGTAATCAGAAAAAAACATGAGAGCAGCAACCTAATAATCAGATCTATACAATAAAACTAATGGACTTTTTTACAGATTCCATTCTTGTTTTATGTATGTTCTTTCTTTTTAACAATGTAAGTAATATTTAAATTTCGTGAAGAATTACGTTTTTCTGGTATGATGTTTCTAAAAATATTTTTATTAGAAATGCGTATTTCAGTTGAGGTTCCGCAACTATGCTATGTAAGGTAGGGGTCTTCTCTCTCATTCTTTAACGCTCCAGGGCCATAAAGATAAATCCACAATAATCCACAGTCCCCATGAATAAACTTACAATGATCCGTGGGTCACGCGACTATCAAAGTAAAAAAAAATAACATAGTCAGGAAATATATTGAAATAAGAAAAGGAGGTTTGTTTTACAAGACTACAACTGATTCTAAGGGAAGAAATGGTTTTTAAAAAAGATTTTATATATATATTGGGGGAGTCGGAAAATAAGTTTCCCCCTTAGATTGTGGTCAGAGTTGAAATTAAATTAAAAAAATAAAATTTAAAGATAAGAAATAACTTTATTTTTCCACATATGTGCCAAGTACATTGAGATACTTGTCATACCGCTTGGTGAGCTTCAAAAACCCTGCAAGAAAACTCAGGGCTTTGCATATGGAAAAAGCGTTTACTTTTATGAGGACTTTTTGGAGGTTGGAACCATCAGTGCTACGCGGTACTGTGATACCTTGACGAAATTGAAAGAGACGATTCGCGGAAAAAGTGCCCTGGGCTTGTCAAATATGGTGTTATGTTGTTGGATGACAAAGCGAGACCACAATCGGCGACGGCAAAGCAAAAGCACATTTCAACTCTTGATTGAGAACGCTTACACCATCCGCCATACAGTGCTAATTTCCCCCAAGTGACTTTCATCTGTTTTCGGCTTTAAAGAAGAATCTCTCCTGAAGGCGTTTTGGAAGCAATGCTGAAGTCAACAAGACGTTTAACGCTTATTTCGTATGCAAAGCCCTGAGTTTTTCATGGAGAGTTTTTTGAAGCTTATCAAGCGGTATGGCAAATGTTTCAATGTACTTGGTATTATGTGGAAAAATAAAAAATTATGTCTTATCTTTAATGTCTCATTGTATGTTTTGATTTTCAAACACAACTTTGACCGCAATCGATATGGGAAACTTATTTTCCGACTCACCCTCGTGTCTGTTTCAGAAACGGTAAATGGAAGCCGAATTAAAGTACTTTGAATGTTTAAGATAAAAATTCCCCCTTTTCTTCTGAAAACATCTGAGATTTTATGCATAGTCATATTTTTTATATTTTAAATTATTTAAGGTTCAATGAAATTTTTGATAAATTTGTCATCTTGATAAAATTTTATCTCAAATCAATCATATTAGAAAAATGTTTTAACTATCAATAACAGAAAGAGATATTTTTAGGACAAAAATCAGGGAAGGCAATTTTTCCTGAAACTGACTCAGATTCAAATGAAGGACCACTAAAACGTCTTCAGCGGGCCATGGGTTGAAGACCCTTAATGTAAGGAAACAGTAAACGATGCAATCAGCTCACGAGAACTGGCTTAAAATACCAACACACCAAAGATATTGATGTATACTACATATTTTATAGTATGTTACAATTGTACCGTTTAAAGATGCAATCATGTAAAAGTTCTTGTCAAATGATATAGCAGGAGGAACTTGAACTCGTTAAATTTCTGAATTGAATCTAGAAATTCAAAGACTTTTACCACCAGTCAAATATATATGGTTAAAGATACGATAATTGATATTCCGTACTTCTTTTTTTTTTTTCAAAAACTTCATTAATAGGCTGTTTGTGGATGTAGGCATATCGTTTTCAAGATAATACACCAGGAAGGCGGTCTTCAAAACTTCTTTCAAACTGGCTATGAACTCCTCCAGAACAAGAAGGTGCTTTCGTGGAACCCCTAGAACTAGAAAGTATTTTCGAGGAACCCTATTCCGCACGCACATTTAGAAGAATATATCTTAAAATAATATATAAAAAATAAATCAATGTAAAAACAATTAAAAAAAGTATTGCATTTAAAATTTTAAAATAATTTAACCAACTTTTAATATCATTTACTCATTAATAACGTGATTGATTATGTTTGGTAACTGGAATATGTGCTTGCCTTTTTTCCCACAAACTGTCAGTTCGAAGTCTAGGTCTATTTAGATCAACCGCAATCGCATTACATATTCTGAGTTGCGTTTGCTTCTATATTTTGTTTTTGTAGCCACTCACGTTGAGAAATAGTTTTGACTTATACACATTGTTCTGGATGGCATTAAAATATTTATAGCTGTGTGAGAAATGCTACGTATTTTGCATGAATTTGCAACACAAAATTTAGAAGCTGTTCTTGTTTTAATTTAGATTTTTAAGATTAAATATTGTTTGGATGGAAATATGTCTTTCTATTATACAAATTGTATTTTCGTTAATATTCAAGTTATATTTTCATTATTATTCAAACTGTATGTTTATTATTATTCAAACTGTATTTTTATTATTAATGTACTTGGTATGTTCATTTATACGCTACATTTAATTTCTATTCAAATATTATTATTTACAATTTCTATTTTGTATGTATTATGTGTAAAATATATAGTTTCACTGTCATGTTTTTTAGCAACGCCATCTACTATATTTATCTTTCTCGCGATGGCAACAAGTTGTTTACTTCGACTTGTTTGTGTAATACAATCTCTGTGCAATTTTCAGTTCCTGTACTGTCCCTCGTGAGAAGAGGATATCGCCAATCGAAACTGCTGGAATTTGTCTATATCTTTTACATTTTAAATTAAAGTTGTTAAGTTTTCAAGAGAAAGAGTCATCTTTATCAGTCCCATGTGGTGAATATCAAATATGTTGTTAAGTTGTTCCCTCTCCTTTACAGTAGGTGGGTTTTCCCTATATACAAAAAGGTGCCTTTTCAATTAGAAAACTATTTAGTTTTGCAAGACGCTGTACTAACGAATATAAAATTATTTCGTGGAACCCGGAATAGTAAAAAATAAAATATTCACAACCTATTAGATAATATATATCAAGATAAAACGTTTCAATATTCTTTTATTATATTATAATGAAGTTTAAAAGGTATTGCAAAATAAAGTTAACATGTGTAAATAAAATTTTCAATTTCTTAACTATAGGGATGAGCTTTAAATTCTTATGGGCATACAAACTTCATAGAAAACGTGAATCCATTTCGCATACACATTTATAAGTTTCTTTTCGAATTTTTGTTATGACTCGGGGAACCCCTGAGTATGTCTCGTGGAACCCCAGTGTTCCGTGGAGCACAGTTTGAAGACCACTGCACTAGAGTAAAAAACTTAAGTTACCAAGCGAGCTTTCAGCATACTGCTATGAAATAGTAAAAAAGTGCTTTTTTGTGATCAGTGCAATGAAAAAAGCCAATTAGATCCACAAACATAATATCAGAGGAAACGTCAAGACACATCAAAACGCGTGAAGTCAGCACACGCAATGCAAGGCAGCTGAAAAAGGAGAAAAAGGCATCATTTCAGAAATTCGTTGCTATTCACTGAGATCGGACACGTAATATGTGGTTACAACATATGATAAGGTCATTTTTACACTTGGTAGAGTGACCAGAAAGTTTAATCAGGAGAGTAATTTAACACAGGAGTATGAAACTGACAAAAGTCATGTTAGTTTAGTTATGGCGACTTGCACCACAGTAATCCCTAAAGGGAAATTAGCATGAACCTTTCCAAACCGATGGGGAATTCAATCAGTCTGTAAACAACTTTGGCCGATTGCGGAACCCCGCAAGCGGCGGTATGCCTACCCAAAAAACAGAAATTTTTTAATGAATATTTAATTGTTTGTGTGTGGTAACGTTTCGTAATAATAAATATTTCAAAACTGAAAATATGGTCTGATATTTGTACTGTGAATGCGTAGCATAGCTACTGATAGCCGCTACAGCAAATAACATTTCTAAGTGTTTCCCTTGGAGACAGGCCCCTGTCAATGAGTGGTATGAAGAAAACAGTCCAGGTGCTGCTTTATTGGGGCTGGCGCAGTGGGTTATATGAAAACGATTCTGCTGGTTTTGCGGACATACTCGATATCAATGGCATGTGCGAGCCCTAAGGCCACTCCTCCTTGTCCGAACTCCAATGTGACCAGAGCAACTCCTGACCACATTTTGGCTTGTATTGGTTGCCTTAAGAGCCAGCTACTCTCAAGCTCTGCTACAGTTCTTTATTGTTTAAAAATGCAAGGGTTCATGGACTTGACCTAGATGTTTCTGTCGATCGAGTGGGATCAAAAACAGCAACAAGCAGTTGGGTACAGTAAGCGGACAACAGAAATCCCGGTTTACTGCCGCAAGATGTCATCATGAAACAAGCCAATGTGCCTGAACACTGTTGCTAATCGAACATTGGCTCTGCGATGCGTGACTCCAGTCGAATAAATATCTAGTTCTAATACCAGTACTCAAGCAGAATTTTGGTGCATATTTACATCTTGCATGAAACAATAAAGCATTTCACATTAAGGCAAGATAAAAAGTGAAAACACACACAACACGATTAGCCCTAATCAGGCACCACGAATACATGTTTGTCTTTTATAAGTACAATGAGCTGTTTATTGAAAATTCTCAATTCATTGTAAAATATAATGTATACTTTTTTCTTTGCTATATTAAAAATTTATCTAACAAGTTCAATGCGTCTCAGTTATGTATGGCTTCATGAGATTCTACATTACTTTCTATGTATTAGTGGTACAGTTGAACCTGCCTTTGTGCGGTTGATAGGAACCGCATAAAAAAATATTCGAAAATTTTATGAATTCTTACATATAAGCAAATTCGTCGAAATACCGTAAGCTTTATGCGTGATGTTCGCATAAAAAAATGAATCTCCCCACAAAACGTAGATTCTAACTGTAGAAAAAGAAATTTTGATGTTATCGAAAAATGAATAAATGACAGACAGGACATACTCGAAAGGCCCACCGGTCAGGAATCAGAATTGAATCACAAAATGAATTAGATTTAAAAAAAAAAAACATCCGACTCTTCGAAATTTTAACGAAAATTCATAATATGTAGCTCATAATTAAATTTATTAAGGAAAAAACAGTATCACTAATTTAATTCACACTGGATTAGATCGGCTTGATCGCACGCCGTCACATTGATACGACGTCATGGATTACTGGTGATGGCCCGGCGTAAATCTCAGCATAAAAATACGGAAATAATTTGAATTGGATGCACAGACAGAATAATTTCTCCTTTGAAGGAAATTAAAACAAAAAAAGGGCATTACATTTTCGTAATGATTGAAGAAATCAAGACGCATATTTTAATATCAATAATTATTGTTTTTAAAAATAATTACCGATATAATGAGCCAACAAACAAGGCTGTGTCATACATAAAGATGACTATTTTGAAGATTATGGATCTAATATAGATTACGCAATGTGTTGATTTCATTGATTTATTATTTAAAAAACTAGATCATTTACTGCTGGTGGAAGCGCGTGGAGTAAATCTTAAAGCTTGACAGATATTATGTATAAAGGGTTTCCCATAAATCATTTAAATGCTATGAGACCAGTTCTAAAATTAACTTATCAATAAGCAACTTGTTTGTTAAATTTAAATTAATAATAAGTAGACAAATTTTTTCTTCAATCAGTTTAAAATGTAATTTTTGATTTAAAAAAATGAGAAATAAGTCTATACTATATATTTAGCTTCATAATTCAATTTTAATCAACAAGATTGATCTCAACGTACTAAAATAAAATGAGAATAAAACATTTTTACCGAAATTTAATACGTTTTATTTTTCCCGTTATATTATATATTATGTCTACCACATAGCTAACAAAATAATCTCTTTGACAAAACATGTTAATAAGTTTAATAAGAGCCAATATATAGAAAGAATGTACATGATCGTAAATGCTTAATTAACGCATAACAAATTCATGTGTACTTTAATAATATGTATTATTGTTTATTTTTTTATATATATAATAAGAACAAGCAACAATGGTAATCGTCATTTTTGAAATAAACTTTTAAAAATAATTTTATTGTTTCATAATACTTTGATTTAAATTTTTTCTAAGAAAACATTACAATTACTAGATACTTTTTTTTTTGCTTGAATCAATTTATTTACATATAATCTTTTTTTATCTCCCTTATTTCATATTTTTATCACAATTAATTTAATACATCATACGTATTTGAAAAATGTGTAAAAAAATCAAGTTATAAATGTGGTAAAATATTTATGAAACTAAACACTAAAAAAATCTAATCAATTTTTGTTTGCAAAATTCTTACAGTATTATAGAGCATTTGGCAATCTCAGATTCACGATTTGAGATTCATAAAAAAATCTCCGCATCACAACTCAACCTCAACATGTAAAACACAGTTAAGAAAAAATGGACTATACGACATTTTTCGTTATAAATCAATTCTGTCACCGCGTTTTCTTGTCCCGATTGGAGAAATTTATTTCAGAGACGACATACATTTCTCCTCATACAGAATATTTAACCAAATCCAATGCAGGTTTTGCCGGTTGCTTAGAAATATCTTTAAGAAAACGTTCTTTTTTAATCATTTCGAAAGAGAAAAAAACCAAAAGATTAAGTAAAACCGAAGGGATTTAATAATTATACGTATAAATAAAGGAAATATTTAAAACATACTTACTGAATTCTAGGGAAAATCCTACTAACAAAATTGCAATTTTTAATATTACTAGAGTCATTGTGCTTATAAGATTTAGAGTCAAATAAATTTTCCAATTATTCGATGCAATGATGTATAATTTTGATATTTGATGTTTAGCATATTTAAAAAATATTTAATCGAATTTATGTCTGAAATGCAAACGATCCGCAAGATTCACGTGAATCGGCTGCGAAATCCCGCAAATGCACCGAAGTTGTGTTTCGTTACGCGCATGCGCATTCATCTTATCCAATGACGTCATACTCAAAACAGAGTGGGCCATCGATCCAGTAAAATTCCACTGGTGATAGTCTTCATCAACCGTATAAAGTAATGAGACTCCGCCAATCCCATTAGTAATTCGTTTCGCGCCAAATCGTCGCAGCGCAAGTCGATTGGGAACGCGCAAAGTTGATTGCGTTGTGCCCCAAGCAAAGCTCGCAAAAAAAGGGTTAAAGTGTGTGTGTATGTCCAGATTATTAACTACTAAAATATTCTGAGGAACAAAAAACAGGCACCAGAGGTTGAGAAACATTTAAATTTCATCGAGTTGAAGTATGAGCCAGACTTATAAACAGTAAATAAGTCTATAATAATCTGTTTAAAAATAGAAAGAGACACACAAGAACATGATTATGTTTTGTGAAAATTATTAGGTAGAAAATAAATTTACAAGTGAGTGAGTGTATTTATTAACGACGCTCTATAAAGCAACAATAGAGCTATTGGCAACGGACCTCATAATTTTGAACAAGGGTCAACTAGCGTAGACGATACTAAACTTGCACCACCCTTTTCAAATTTCTATACCACAGAAGGACTTAGAGTCTCAACAGATTTACTCATAACGTGCGTCAGCACCCTACACGGCAATTTGCGTACCGTCAACCTCAGGGACGCCTTAAGACTTCTTAGCATCCCTGAGCCCCTACTCAAGGATCAAGGCCCCACAAATGAAAACCTAATTTATGACCCTTTTTAAAGTAGGACAGTACACAGCATACGTTTATCGTAAATATTTATAAACAATAACCCTGGAAACAAAATGTAAATGCAGGACTTAAATCGCACAAGGCGACTTTCGACCGGACTGCTGTCTTCTTTGACCGCATGGAGCAATAAATGGTGTATGGGGAAAGCCTTTGTGCCCAAAAGGCATGGACGTAGACCGTCATCACATGGTAGCTGTAGTTGACATATGGTCCAAAAATTCTGTGCTTTTCGGAGAATACAAACTGAAAAATAACATTTGACCGTAGAAATTATTCGAGTTGTGATTTTATTAAGGTTGAGTCGAGAACGAGACGAGGCTCCCGTTGCAGCCGAGGCCTTGGGCCCAGGCGGCCCAGGCTCGAACCTGTTACTCATCCCCGGCTCGAACCTATGACACACCGGTCTCTACGAGTCCATGACAATGACCACTAGGCAATCGTGGCCCCAAATGATTTAGAAAATTTTCTTATACTTAAGGTATCCGACCACGTTCGGAACCGTTACTTGAAAAGCGCAGCAAATGGATAATATTATGACTATTTATGTCACTTAGATTAGAAAACATATATAAAATTAGTTTTTAAGAATAGTATTACAATAAAAAATTTGCTTGGCAATATTTCATTTCAAAATGAACATAGACGACCCATTTACAAAATAATAATATTCCTTTAGAAAAATGACCATTATAATATTTTGCCAGTATATAGCTCCCAACCTCTGTACAGAGGCTCAACTAGAATTTTTGAAATATATAATCTAGAAGTGGGTTTATCCATGATTTATGACAACAGAGGGGAGAAATTTTAAGAAAAAAACGCCGATAATTAATTCAAATAGTTGTAACTCTGAAAATAATGAGAATTTTTCAAAAATCACATAATTCGAGCCTCTGTACAGAGGTTTGTTATACATTGCGTAAATTCCTATTATAATAGAAGCTTTTTTGACCAAAGGAGAACATTTGGAAAAGGTTTTCTAAGTTAATTTTTGCCGAAATATTGTATTTAAATAATTTTTGTCAAATGTCCTTAAAACCATTTTATACATGTATTCTAATCTAAGTGACACTAAATAGCATGAAAATTATCCATTTATGAGCCTTTTTAAAATCACGGTTCCGAACGTAGTCGGATACCTTAAGACACATTTAAGCATTTTCTTTCTAAAAATTCTTTTTGGTAAATATTAAGATTTGGCTTTTAGATAGAAAGACAAAAAATAAACACACACACATCTCTAAGCAGATTTCAGTAGAAAAGTTTTAGTTGGTGACAGTGTACAGAATTAAAGTTTTAATATGAAAAAGTTATTACAAAAATTTTCACTTCCTATGTCTATTGTCAAAATATCTGATTCTTGAAAAAAAATCTATGAATTTTATTTATGAACAATGAATTTTAAGATAATCAAGATTACATCAAAAGATTTAGATTTTACATCAAAATTTTAATAGTTATGTTTATGAGACTCGTACAATTAATTTTTCTTGGCCTTAATTTATGTAATGATCCATTGTTTAATATCATTAAAAATTATTTTGAAAAATTATACAATTAGGGAAAAAAGGAAGCTATATTTCGAAGGAAATATTTTGAATTGATAAGTTTGTTAACCTTTCACTTCTATTTTGATCCACGTATGAATTTAAAGAGGAAGAACAAAAATTTTCGTTTTTTATCCTATTGAAAAAGGAAGAAAATTTTGCTATTTTTTTGCGTAACATTGAACGATTTAAAGTGATAGAAATTCACAACATTTTATGTGGTTGTAGAATTCTCCAGTTTAATAACAATTACATTTTCTAAATTTTTATAGCTAGGCTATTCCTATTTAACTTAACTAAGTTCTGCAGCATAAAAATTATTTTATAATTTTTCAAATTCTATGTTGAGAAACAGTCGTTATTAGCCTGCTTTGCCTATTAAATAATCTTATAAATTAAACGCAATTGACAAAAATACTTTTATCATTATTAGTATCTTGAAAGTCATACTTTTGATGGAAACATTTTAGAACAGAAAATTACTAGCAAAAAATATATATACTATAACAGGGGTACTCAACCTTTTTTTATATAACGAACCGCATACATGAGATAGCTATCTGGACGCAAACGCAGCTGCTGTTTAATTAAACTCTTAAAAGACTAACAAGGAGAGGGTACGTATCGGGCAAATCACGACCGAGACTTGGTGTAAATAGTAGTACTCTTTCAGGGTGTTCACCCCCTCAATGTAATTCCGTCGAATGGCCGTCACCTGGAGAACGCCTTCGGTAAATTGGCGCTGCTTTTTATACAATTAAATTTTAATTTTCTGCACGGAGTTCGTAGCTTGATTGGTAAATCGTCTGCTTCTATGCCGGAGGTTAGGGTTCGATTCCACGCGATCAACTTCTTTTTCTTCAATTCATTTAATTATTTTTTAAATAAATTCTATTTTAAGAAAGGTTTATTAAATATTAAATGATATTTTTGGTAATATTTTTGTATTTAATAAATAAAATTTTAATATAAAAATAATTATATTAAATTTAGTAAATCTATTTTATATTAATAAATAATATTTATAATAAAACATATAATAAATATTAAATGATATTTTACAAAAAAAAATTAGTTGCAAATAGTTTTTAAATGAAGTACAATATACTTATAAATGTACTATATATAATTTAAAATATTTTATACACAATATATTATTACTATTAAATTAATTATTTTATAATTAATATAATAAAAAAACATATCTTTTATATATATGTTATTAAATTACTATCAAAACAAAGTTTTATAAAATAATAAGTTCTTTTTCAAATAAATTTATTTAATTTCAAAAAAATTTGTTTAAATAATTTCACAAATTTATTTAAATAATTTTATATAAATTAATACACCTACTAATAAAATTAATAATAATTTCTTACTATTTAAATCATACCTTACAATAAATTAATAATATTTCTTATTAATACTAATGCTTAATAACAATAAATTAATTATAATAACACTGATTAATTAATTATAATAAATAGTAACTAATCAATTAAAATAAATAGTATCAATTAATTACCCAATGAATGATACTAATTACTATTTACCTATTCATAAATTTTATTAATAATTTATTTTAAGTATTTTTATTTAATAAGTATTTTTTAATATTTTTAATTAATGATGTACTTTAAATACATTAGTAAAAAATTTTAAGTTATATATTTTAAATTTTTTAATTTTATATAAAATACAAATAATTACAAAAAATATCATTTAGTATTTAATAAACCTCTTTCATAAATAAATTTATTTAATTAAAAAAATAATTAAATTTAAGAAAAAATTATTTAACAACCCCTAATCCGCATAAAAATTTACCAATCAAGTAGAACTGGGTGGGAAAATTAAAATTTAATTGAAAAACTTAGATGAATTTCGAAGCTTTTTTCAAAATTACGGCCCAAAATTACATTAGGGGTAACAAAAAAAGTACTATTTACCAAGCCACAAAATTTCCCTTGTCCCCTTTAAAGAAGATAAATAGGAAACTTAAAATGTGGAGAATGATCAAAATAAAAACCCCTATTTTGCTTTTTAATTGTTATTTTTTTTTTTTTTTGTCATAAATTGGAGAACATTTAAAAGCTTCCTTCAAAATTTTCTGCATCAGTAAACGGTTTCCAATTTTTCCAATAATAAAAAAAAAATTTCATGGATGCATTTCCGTTTTGCTGGAAGGGTGGTGAATTAAGTCCCCTTCAGCTGGGTTTTGGGGACGGACGAATTTTGAACCATGAAAAAAGGACGGGGAACCCCCCGACTGGCACTCCCCTAAAAAACCCCCAAAAAGGCAAGACGTTTGACACCGCAATTTAACATCCACCCCCCCAATGGGGGTTTTTTAGTGGAACTGTGAACTCACATGACATGCCGCCATGATCCATTGTTACCATGACAAAACACGTTGTTTCAGTTGCAAAGGTTATTCAAAAAAGCCTATTTATCGCATCGTGAAAGAGATCTTCGAAGAAAAGTGTCATTAAATGTCATTATTTATATTTTAAATTCAACATTTCCGACAAATAAAAAATTTCGGATTTATGTTTATTTTTCTCTTCAAATAGTCAACTTTCCCAACGTCTTGAAACAAAATTTTTTTAAATATTTTTTATGCAAGACATGGGGAATTAAATTTAGCTCCTCTCATAAAATGGGCGCTAGCTACTGTTTTTTTCACTAACCGTTACAGTTACGTAAAAAAAAATATCACCCCCACCTTTTGGCATTACAGAAAAGAAAATTGATATATTTGGTTTCTTCACTGAAAGAATTTTTCCCCCCAAATTTTTTTAAAACTTTTTCTTAAAAAATGAATTTCAGAGCAATGGGCCCCTCCCCGGGCACTTAAAAAGGCCCCGTGGGCCGCAGGTTTAGATCGCTGGTATAAAATTGGGGTTTCTGAAAGTTCTGTCAGCTTTTTGGAAGAAAGGAAATAACTAATTTTTCATACCTTGAATAAACTGCATTGAATAATCTAATTGCCATTATTATTTATGACTTCTTGCCAGCGTTTAAAAAATTGATCGCTTAAGGCAGCGTTTCTTAAACTGTGGGGCGCACCCCCCTAGAGGCGCGTGATAACCCTACGTAAGGGGCGCTACCAAGTCCAAAAATCGAAAAAAAGATATTAAAGAAAATATTAATTTACTGAAAAGAAACAAAACAAAATACCTTCTGACAAATTTAAACTGATTTAATATACTTACGAATGTATCAGTACTGCACAAGGTATTTAATATTTAATTTATCGATGCTAAGATAAGAACAAATTTAATAATTACTATTGACTTCCATGGACTTGTCATATACAAAATTTAATACTTATCTTGATAGTTTGTACGGTTTATAATTAATGTCGCATTGTAGCTTTAAAATCATAGTATATCATCATTACCTCCAATACATAGTTATTGAACGGAGGGGGCATGATAAAAATTATGATTGAAAATTGGGTCGAAATATTGAAAGTCTAAGAAGCATTAGCTTAAGAGAAAAACATGCTTCCTTTTGAAATTATCCAGCACATCCGTTCTATACGAATGTTTGAAAAACAGATAATTAGATATATAAATCCTTTGCAATTTCTTCAGATTTCGAATAGGGCACAATGAAGTTTTTTATAATTAAAATAAATAAAGGGAAATTGTGTGAATGAATAAAAGATTTCAGTAAATATTTAGATTTGTTTTTAGGTCTTTAGAAATAGTGCAAATAATAATGTAATAAATTGTAATAGTTTTGAAATAATTCTAGGAATGCCTGAACCATAGCTGAATTGCAGAGCACAGTCGGCACTATTTTTCAATTACTCTCTACTATTAGTTCACTCTCTCCCTATTTATATATATATATACCTTGTTCAAATTTTCATCGTTAATAAAATACTTTCTATTCATCCATTCAAGTTCAAATACATTTTTTTAAACTTGTAGTGGATGGCACTTGATGTTAATACAGTTTTTTCAAATATTAATTCATAATTAAATTAAAAAATGAATAAATAGCAACGAACAAAAACAATGGTCCAACAGCATATACAGAAAAGAAAATTGTTCGTTATGTCGCAATGGATAGTGCGTTGGACATCTAATACAAAGTTCGTGGGTTCAAATCCCACATGGGATGGCCTAATTTCTGAGAAAGTGTTATTTCTTTTTTACTGTATCATTTTATTAGAATAATAAAATTTAATCAATAAAATAAATAGTAACAAACAAAAAATAGTCCAACACCATATATAGAAATAAAAATGGAAAAAATTGCTTTCTGTTTTGCCACTTATAACAGTGGTCTCTAATCCCCGGTCCGTGGATCAAATACTACTGGTCCGCACAAGTAACATTAAATTATTTGTATTTTATTTACTGCGGCATATTTTTCTAGGGTTTTGGCTACTTTTTATGTGAAAATCACTTTATATTCCTTGTTAAATCACTTTATAATCATTTTTGGAGTAGCTATATTTTATTCTGAAGGCACGTTTATATATAAATACAATTAAAATAAAATTATTAAAACAAAACAATTTAAAATATAAACAACCAACGCGTCCTCCCCCTCAGTGGGCCGCGGTAAAATTATCCAACGTTAACCGGTCCGCGGCGATAAAAAGGTTGGGGAACACTGACTTATTATATTGTGATTCTGTCATATGTATATACATATTTATTGTAATTGTAATTATTTAACAAAAAGTAACTAAAATAAATTTTTTTTAGTTGACCTGAGTAGGAACTGACTTAATTTTTTTATATAATACTTGTTTCAGAAATGATTTATTTTCATAAAAAATAACATTTTTTCCCTACTTATTGATCATTTATTTAGGTTGTGACGTCTCTCGCGTCTTTCTGCTAACATAACTCCTATGTTCTTTGACGGCCACGATTAATGGCAAAACTTTTCCCCAAACCCCAAAACCAAGAAGAAAACAAAGATAATATGTAAATGAGATATAAATTTGGGG
>BMAV01002743.1:0-22151 GCA_019973955.1 Trichonephila inaurata madagascariensis
TTAAAAATTTTACTTAAAAGACTATTGTGAATTTTTAAACGAATCATTCAATTTATCTATAAACAGTTTATATCGGGGGCAACCTTCTTGTGTGTGTGTGTGTGGGGGAAAGGTTCCCCTATCTGAAAAAAAACACGATCCCATCAATTTTTTTCCCAACGAACAAAGAAAAGAAAGGGAAAAATGTTATTTAAGTTTATATTATGAAATTTCAAGTAAATGGAAATAATTTATCCCCGCAAGTAGTAAAAAAATTAATATAATAAATAAAACAAAAGTACAAACTAAGGTTTCATTGTTAAAAATTTTTTACAAGTTCAATCACTGGGTTTGGGGTATAAAATAAAATGAGTTACTAAAAATTTTTAATAAAAAATTTATTAAACAATAAATTTTTTTCAATGTGATTTTCATTTTAAAAGTTTTTTTTACTGCGTCACCACATTAGTGATATTTCCCCGAAGATGCTAAGAAAATCGGGTTTTTTTTAGGTGTGATCGTTTTTTCCCCAAAAATCGGGAAAAAAAAGCAAAAGTGTATTACAAAAGATATAGATCAACGAAAAAGCTAAATCTCAAAGGCTCTCTTCTTTCTTGAAACGCATACTGTGTTCATTGTTTTCTTCCAGATACTTTAAAACACACTCCCTCAAATTCCAGAATCTCACGAAAGCATTTCTTTTTGAAAACCGACGCACACAATAATTTTCTATTGTAATTTGGATCAGTGTATTTAAAATATTTTGTTATGTTTTGTATACTTTTCAATAAAACACTGTAAAAAATTAGTATCTATTATTATCTTTTTATAAATTTTCAAAAAAGTTTCCGTGCCCTCTTACAACTTAGGGGCCAATTGTAACACGCTGGGGTTTGGGACCGGGTTTATGTCGCACACAAAGAGCTTTTCGCGATTAATTTCGTGGAATCAAACTTTTCAAAAATCGATTAATGAATTAGATCTTTGTATGCATGTGGCGAAGTAAACACATTACTGTTTATTAAATCTGCTAGCCCAGGTTTATTACTTATTGTGTCAAATCAGCATACCTTTCAAGAGTTTTCTTCCATTGAGAAACAACCGATAAATTAATCTCAATTAGAATACTGTTAATTTAATTGAAAGTTTGAAAACTGTTCGTGCAAAGACATGAACATAAATTATATACAAATCAATAGGTAGAAAACTCTTCTGAAGCAGTTTGGAACTTCGGGTTATGAAAACCTTCTCATGTGTATTTAACGAAATAATTTAACATAGAATAATAAAATAGTAAGAGTAGGTCAGAATATTCTGCATAATATAGTTTTAATTCCCATGTTCATTCTGTCGAAAATTATCTTTATGTTGTTAAGTAATGTATTTAATTTTTCTGTTAAAAATTAATATTTCATTCTTATAATATACATTTTACGTTTGAAATATTTAATATCATGACTTGTATGCAATACTACAGTAAAATTGTGTGTGTTCTCGTAAACTTTTGTTAAAAATACTTTGACAAATATATTTTTTAGTTTCACGACAAGTATATGCTTAGAATTTTGTACTATTTCTGCAACATGGATTTAAGTGTGGGGGAATAAACAAGAACCTCAATAAGTTCGGATTTTTAAGAGAAATAGTCCGTTCTATTTGTGAATTTCAAACATTCTATTTGTCAACTTCTTAATATACTAGCTGTCATAAACATTTAAAAATAGATTGCAACACAGTACACAATATTAATAAATGACATTGATGAAGTAATGCCAGAAAAGCAATTACTCTTCGCCCGTTGACTTGTGTCTTAAGTGACTTATCAACTAAATTTTAATTAAAAGGGTATTCATATGTTAGGAAGCCTATATATATCACGGGATAAAAATATATTCTAAAATATACATATGATCCAGTCTTAAACTGGATTTAAATATCACAAACGAATGAAAAATTTATTCGAAAAATGATTGAGTGTGAGTTTAAAAGTTTCTCTTCCAGTATGGCATCAACTTAAAATAATTTTGATCAATTTAACTGCTTTAAATTAATCGTTGTTTTGTCTGTAAATATTAACACTTGCGTCAACACATGGTAGTATATCATAATTAATGTCAGCAGAATTAATTAGAATAGTTAAAATCTCATAAATTACCACAAATTAATGTTAATTAATGAGATAAAAATGTGCTTACCGTAGTAATGTTCAAAATTATGTTGTTACTTAAATCGTATAGGATTTCTCTCTCTCAAAATTTCAGCATATATTATATGATAAACAGATGCATCAGCTTAAATATAGTTCGTGAAATGCTGCCTTTTTCTGAAGTGCGCGTTACAGCTGAAATTACCAAGCTATTTTTAAATGAAAATAGTATTCAAATATTTTCGGTTATTCAATTTAATGATTTAACATGTAGCTGCAAGAAATATAAAATTTATATCACAACCCAATATATTTTACGAAGAAAAAAACATTATTTCCTTTGCAAAAAAATAATATTTAGTAAAGATATATTTCTAAAGCATTAGCTCTTCTCTTTTTATGATCACATATAAATGATGTTGGATATTATTAGGGTTATATATGTAAAAAAAATATTAAGTTAATTATTTAATATAAATAATAATATCATTATTATAATTATATAATTAAAAACAAATATGCAATTAATTAGGTATTAATTACAGTTATGTAATTAATTAATTCGATTTTTCTTATATTTATT
The DNA here is from genome assembly GCA_019973955.1 of Trichonephila inaurata madagascariensis. Lineage (NCBI taxonomy): Eukaryota > Metazoa > Arthropoda > Arachnida > Araneae > Nephilidae > Trichonephila > Trichonephila inaurata. The sequence continues at coordinate 2,709 of BMAV01002743.1, forward strand.
AGAGTAATATCATGTCTCTTTTAAACTAGAATCCAATATTAAAATGAATTCATTATATTATATCATTAAATTACGTATATCTTTAATAATATTTCGTAAAAAATGCTATGTGATAATTTTAACTTTCTATTTGCAAATATCTGCCCCTCTTGTTTTTTAAGTGTAATTAAAATAAGTTCTTATGAAATGTTTTGAGATGTTATGAAATTTTTATTCATTATTGTATGTTCTTAAGCAATGCAGCTTATTTAAATAAATAATATTTCAAAATGTATCCCCTACAAAACCATGATTAAGTTTATTAGCTGTGTAATATGAGGAAAAAAATTATAGCGGACTTAATATAAAAACCTCAGTTTTAGTGTATTTTAAAGATAGCACATCTTTTTTTTTTCAGGCTAAAAAAAGGATACTCCTTACATATCTGTGTGTGAAAGAAATACTTTTGAGTTATACATTTTTTTCTTTTGAAATTTGGTTTACTGTTAAAAGAGTATTCCTTAATGTGGTTACTCGCTTGTAAGTTTTAATTTTTCTTCGGTTCCAAGAGCAATTTTCATAAATAAATAGATAGCTTGAGGACAATGATTTGCATTAAATTAATAATACAGTGTATTATTAATTTAATGCAAATAATTAATTATACATTGTATTTTAACAATAAAAAACAATTTTGTATTACAATTAATGAAATTTTTACCGACATTTCCTCATTTTAAGGTTACGAGTAGTTTTAAACATTCATTACTTTATAACCAGTAATGTTAAGAATACACTACCACATACGTCCTTTAATCTAATTATTGATAAAATATATTAATTTTACTTGAGTTTTTTGTTTGAAAATTTCTTACTCTAGGTGAGTTAGGCACCTGGTAAAACCAGTTTAAGGACATTGATCACCTTAAAATGTGTTAAAAAAAGAGAATAATCTGAAAAATATCCTGGAATATTTTAAAAATAGGGAGAAAAAAATCGAATCACAAGATTGTTAAATAGAAAATGCTTTTCACTATTTGAAAGTTATTTGAAATGTTCTTTGTTCCAGGAAAAAAAATTCACAAAACGAGAAATTCGCAAAACCAATGTTCGTTATAAGGAGGCTTGGCTGTATTTGAAATTAAATGTATTTTTATATATTTGAGTATTGGTTTTTTTTGGATATCACAATCGTAAGTATCCGAAAATTTGAAATTTTAGCTTTGACATTTTACGAATTATTGTGTTTTTTTGATAGATTAGTTTAAAGTCAAGATAAATTTTGTTGAATTTTTAATCTTTGAGTTCTCTATTACATACTTAGCTATTTCAATGTTTTAATATATTTGAAGTTATTTTTTTTTAAAAAAATGCGTGGTGAATATCTCATTTCTTTTTGAAGTTTCGACTTCGTAATTTTTGAGATTTAATGAATTTGTACACTTCCACTACAGCCAACTAAGTTTCAATAGGGTGAATGTCGGTACCATCAAGCTAGTTTAACTCCGTTTTTAAGTCCTAGATTGCACTTAGCTAATTTATAAAATTTTAAACTATATTAAACACTTTATATTTTTTATTGTTATATTCACCATTGAGTTTTTGAATTGTGATTTTATATTTTGGTATTTTATTAATGATTGTCATATTTTTGTTTTTCATGAGAATTTTCATTTCATTTTATGCATATATGTTACCATTAAAGTGTATAATTCAGTTATTCATAGAATAATCAGGTATTTCATAAAATAAGTAGTTAAGTAAGTTATGTTTTTGTAATAGATGAACAATTTCATACTTTACCTAGTTATTCTATGAAATAACTAGGTATTCCATGAAATAAATAAGCATAGACCATTAAAGTGAAAAATAAACAATTACAAAGATGTTTTACAAATTAATTGATCATAAATAACTAAAATCTCCCGAAAAATACGTTGCTTTTGCGGATGAATAATTGATAAATAATAAAGGAAAGCAGAGATGATATAATTGGAATATATTACTTATATTGTTATTAGGAGAAAAATATTATGCTATTCTGTATAGCTGTTAGGAACTATTACAAAAAAGGAGAAAAAGAAGATTTTACAAAAAAAGATTATATTGAAATATTGTGAACAAAAATACATGCTGAGAAGAAAAACTGTTGCTTCATAAAAACATTGTGTAAACTTTTTAAAACAAAAATGTAAGAGAATATTAATTTAAATTTTATGAGATGCCTTTATTTTAATTTTCATTATTTATTTGAGTAAGGATTGTTGCGATGACACTTCGGATTGAACTGCTTATTATTTTTGATACAAGCTAACTGTTTATTATTACACATTTTTTTATACGAGCATTTTTTAAATCCTTGTCCACTACCGTAACTTTGAGCTGTTCCAATAGATCGAAGCGTTGTGTAAATATCTGGAACTTTTCCAATGGAAATTAATTCTCGCTGACATATACGGAACTGATATCTAGAGTAAAATCGTTTTATATATATTCCTTCTAATCGGAAAAATTCTTCCCAAAGCAGCTAGAACCAGTTTAAAGAACATTCGAGTTTCGTATTTCATACTTTCACGATCAAGTAAACGTTGTTCTATAGAATACCTAGTTAAATCATAGAATTCGATAATTTTGTATATTTTAACTGAATATTCAGAGAACCTTATTCATAAAATACCTAGTTATTCTATAAAATAACGGATTTCACGTTTTAACGGTAAAATATACAGTTATATATATATATATATATATATATATATATATATATATATATATATATATATATATATATATATATATATATATATATATATATATATATATATATATACATATATATATATATATAGGCTTATTCTCTACAAACAAGAGATGACATCCAACAATCACATTCGAAAAGCACATAGACAGTAGGAAAATCACACAATGAAAGACATATGAGTAACCCAGATTAAAAATTATAAAATGGATGCTGCAGTGTTGTATACATTGCTGACTTAAGACAGCTAATATATAAAATACTTTATATAAAGGTGGGGTTGAACATGTTTTTTGTTTCCCAGCCAACCGTCCCCCTTTATGTAAATAACAATGAGCAAAAACCAATAGAAAATAATGGATGGGAATATCTAAGTCCATTACAAGATAGAGGTAACTTATCTAAAAATTGCACTTACAAATGCAAAGCCCGCGCTAAATCTGAGTGAGTATATATTATATGGTAGCTCTTCATTTTATATATGTGTTTATGATGAGCTTAAGTATAAGTAAAATAAGCGAATTATAGAAATAATGATTTAACTTAGAATTTGATCTTAGAAGTAAATGTGTGTATTAAGTGTAAAAAGAAATACGCGTTACAATGCCAGTTACATAAATTTGTGTAACATTCACGTCGAATAAAAAGATAGAAGGCATTTAGTTTTTTATAAGCAAGGTGAAGAATAGTTGTGGCATTACGAATTTGTCTGAAATTATGTAGGCTGTTAAATAAACATAAATGAAATATTTGTGTGCTAATTGAATTTGTGCTAGTTATGTCTCATTGAAAAAAAGAAGCTTTAACAACGTAACCAAAAGTAATATGTTAGTATGTAACTTTAATGGTTACTTCACTTCACTGACAAAATCACGTTTTAAAAGAATCTGCTTATCTTAATATCAAATGCGTTTAAAGAGAACAACGTTTGTGTAATATACACCAACATAATTAATTTTATGTGTTTTTTTTGGTGTTGTAGTTTCAATTTTGCAATTCATCATATAAATCATTAATCATATCGCTCATTAACTATAATTTTATGTATAATTATTTAAAGGACAAAGGTCAGATTGAGGGCATTGTTCGTTCATTAATCATATTAGATTACAGCCGTGTAGAATTATGACTAATCTTATCTAAATATAAAAATTTACGATATCAAATATTTCATTTACTCTTCGAACAAAGAAGTTTTTAATTAATAAATTACATCGATGTAATATAATTATTTATTTTTACTGCTTATCCGAAATTTAAGCTTAATGTTATCATTGAAGAATTACTTTACATAATTTATCTGTATAAATCAATTTTTAAAGATTTATTTTGTGATTTAAGATATTTTTCAAAAGAAGTCGCTGCTTTTCATAAATCTAATTAAGTCGATGATGCATCAATACATTATTATCTGCCGAATTTTTAATTCATTAATTCAGATAATTTATTTGTATTATTTGAAAATTATTTTTTTCCCGAAAATGAATTCCAATATTGATGCAATGCTATTAAATTGAAAGTATATGTGTGGCGTGATTCTAAGAAAGCATAAATATTATTAAAGATTATTATAGATTATTAAAGTAGCATTTTTATTTCGAATCTGAAGGTAAGTAAAAGAAACAAAAAATAACTAAAATTAATCATACAGTAGTTAATGTGCAAATTTTAAAGTATTAAACATCAAAAATCTGTTATTTTGTTCTCTTAAAAAATATTTAAGTTTGTCCACAAAATATACATACATGATTAATATGATACATGATAAAATATACATGATTTTATACATTTTATATTGACTTTTAATTATTCTCACGATTTCTTTTTTATTCCCTTTTGCGGTGTTTTTCCGAGATGTAGATTCATTTAAAATGTAGATGTCTTCCTTTTTTAATTAAAGTTGTATAAATTCTAAAGAAATCTATTTGACACAATTTGATGATCCATAAGTGATTCATTATGTGATTTCCCTGAAGTGAAAATGAACTGAAATAATTATTAATCAATTTAATCTTTTTACAAATAGTTAAGGTAAAAACCAATATTATTATTATTTTTAAATATTTTTTCTTATTATACTTTTCAAGCATCAAACTTTAAATTTTCTTTATTGTTTTACGATATAGAACAAATTTATTTTTGCAATTGCAGGTATTCTTTTTACAAGTGCACAAGTTCGCTTAACTATACCATTATATAACTTTAATAGCTGTAATTAACATGGTTTAAACGCAGTTTGGCAGTCTGAGACTACTGGGGATCAACGTTCGCCGGATAATGTCTAGAAATCGAGTTGGACTTAACAACATTGATATTTCTATGTTAACTAAAAATAAGAAATCCTAGACTAAAGCGATGAAACTGCCAGTTAGTGGTCTACCACATTTAGGAGATATATAATGGCTACTGATGATAGAGAAAAAATCTTACATTTTGGTTTTTAAATTAATTAGTTAGTGCGAAATAAATTTAAAAAGTGCATAATGCCTTATGATGTCATTTTGCTTCCCCTCTTTACTGATTATTAGATTAATTACATTTTAGTTGATAAGAAATAAGAGCCCACATATTTAAATTTTACGGAAAATAAATTATTTAAAAATAAAAACAAGACGTAATGTTATTATACGACTATAAATTTCAAAAATTATATTATCTTCTAATTATTCTACTTCATACTACAGTTTATTGTCAATTTTATTTATGATTGAGGTCTTATTTAATGACAAATAATATTGTTGGTATATCATTGTGTGTGTGTGTGTGTGATCTCACTTCATATTTAAATAATTAGGTTAGGTTCATATTTAAATAATTAGAAATATTGATAATTCTCAAATCATTATCTTAAATTTTATTTTTTATCTTAAGGCCAACATGCCTGTTTTTGTGGGAGGTTTCAGAATAACATGTCCTGCTCTCAAAATCCTTTCCTAGCATGTTGCTGGAAACAGAAATTGAAACTTAGATCTTTGTGATTTGTTCAAGAATAAAAGCCGCGATACTTTTCACCAGTAGCAATCGCATAGAGTAAAATTAACTCAAAACTATGAACCAGTGTAATGTCAACTAAATTGAATTTTGCATAGATGAATTTTGTATCTGAACGCATATGCAGGGTGATACCGAATTCGACCAACAAATTCAAGTAGGCAGCATGAAGACGACAAATCACCATAGAATACGGGTTCGAAAATTATGTTTAGTCGGAATAATTCACAAAAAACAGCTTGGAAGGATGTGATGTCGAGAGGAATGAAAAAGGCAATAAAGGTTAGAAATACATTTATTAGACGCAAAGCATGTTTACAGAACGAACAATAATTATATCATACGTCAAAAATGCAGCAACAAATGCTTGCCTCAGGAATTTTCGAAGTTGAGGCCGCGTAGGTCATAGCAGAGTCAACACTGATAGTCAAAGAATTGTTCGACGCTTTCAAACAAATCCGGTGTATTGGCGATGTCAGCTGAAGCGACGACGATCCATGAATCGATCCTCCCTTGTAGGCACCGACGTCTAATTCACAAACAATTACAGTTAATCGTAGAAGAAGTTATAAAGAGATTAAGGTCCAGAAAGCGTGGAGTCCAAGTAACATCGCTACCGCGTACAATCCACCTTTCAGAATACGTAGCATGGAGGTGGTTACGCACCGCAATCGAAAAACATGCTGGAGTTTCATCGAACATGAACCGAACGTTCTGGTGCGAAGTGGAGGTACACCCTGCACTAACTTTGGGAGGACATGCTGTAGGAAAACAGGGTAATTTGTGTCATAATGGCATTCAGGCAGTAAAAATATATCCCAATATTCGTCTGGCCACATCCCTTGTCTTGCTCATCGTCCTCCCAATGGCTGCTATTATCACGATTTTCGCCGTATAAATGTTGGTTGTGATCCAATGTTCTATGCTTATTTGTTGTCCCCGCACTGCCTATTATCACCACTTTGAATTTGTCAGTTGAATTCGGCAAAACCCTGTATATGAGAGTATATTAGAATTTCGCGAGAGAATGCATAGAATTTTCTTCATTTTATTTGGTCTCAAAGTATTACTAGTCATCAATTAAGAAAAAATAAGGGAAAATAATATTAGCGTTTCACTAGATTTTATGTAAAAAAGGAATGAGTAAATGTTGTTACTCCCATCATAAGCATCATGATACTCTTCAAAGCACGAACTATTCATTGGAGTTCTTAACAAGATGTGAATAAGAGAATGTTTGCTCAAAGTTATCAACTTTGGCTTTTTTTTTTTTAAGAAATTCAAATATTAATGGTCTTAAAATAAAACAGAAAAAATCTAGAACTCCAAATTTAGTTGCATTAATTACACTTAAACTGTCTAAATGATGAACATAGCGCCAACTTTAAATATTTAAAATTTTAAAGATATTTTGAGCGTTCAAAATTTGTAAGGCAATGAAATAAATTAGCATTAGCTTAGAAAATATGTATCTACATATTTATAAGCTTGTTTAATTATGAATTATGTTAATATAACGAATACATAGACTATTTAACGACTTTTGGTAAAAATAGAGATTTTATTTATAATATTACATTTATCCAGATTATTTAAATCTTACTGAGAAAAACATTATCTAGATAATTTGGGCGTAATAGCATTTGAAAAAAAGCAAAAATATAAGTAAATTCTGTAAAGAGGGTGAATGTTGGTTAAATTATTTTCATTAAACTCTACATTATGTTCACCCTCAGTCACTTACTGTACTGGAAAATTGTAATTGGTCTAGCGAATTTCTTTTCTAACATTTTTATCTTCATTTTCCTTCTTTTGAATTTGTTTTATGATATTCTTATTGTATGATTACATTATATATATATATATATATATATATATATGGAAGAAATTGGAATTCACCAGACACAACAAATGTAGATACAAAAAAGTCTTTGGACTAAACTGGAGACATATTATTATTTCTAAAGCTGTGTCGCTGAATTAGGCCAGTGAATTAGGGTTAGCAATGCTTTGTGGATCCAACCTTCCCTTTACAGTAGAAATTTTCGACATGAAAGAAAAAAAAAGTTGAAATGTTAAGCCTAATACAACACGTGAAAGATATAAACGTGATAATATATTAAAATGAAATTAAGAAAAGAGAACAATAATGAATCTCTCTAGGAGAGGAATAATAAAAAATTTATATAGAATATATATATATATATATATATATATACAGGAGTCTGACCTGAACTCTATGAATGAAAATTTTTGCTGTTCAAAGGGGAAGGGATTTCATGCCTTCGTTGGCTCTACTGGATAGGATATATATAATCTAGCAACACGAATCACTCATTCATTCTGGATTACCCCCCCCCAACACGGACAGTCTATTTCACGGGAGTTCAATCCTTTTTCCGAAACTCGCTAATCCCTATTCTTTTCAGGGCTCCTCTCCAGTTTTCTCCATCCAGGGTTCTACATCAAGTTTTCCATCCAGGGCTTTATCTCTGTCTCCCTCCAGGGCTCTCCTTCTCTCCTCAAAATCTACCTCTTTTAAACACCAGGGGCGGGTCCACAACACGCCCCTCGTCTTTTCTCATTGGCAGGCCAAAAAAGGTCTGCCCTCGTCATCGGGCCACATTCGTCTACTATTTGTGCGGCAAACACAAACACATTCCTGGTCTGTCTGGAAACTAAGGGCGCCATAATTCTTAACTAACTTCTAAACACCCTTATTCATCACACCACCTGGGTTTTATAATCCCATTCTCTCGGTACCGGCCACGGCGACAGGATTCTTTCCTACAGGCTTCGCCTATATGTCAACCTATTGTCACCGGCTTTCTTTGGATATTGTAATTTCAAGACTGGGTGTCAGCGTTTTCCCGAGGTCAGAAAATAAACAATGACCCCATGGCCACGTGCTCTTGTCACCTAACGTCTGTTTGGAGCCATAAAACTTCGCATGAATAGAAGGGTGAGGTTCACCCCAATCGAAGACGTCACAACACATATATACATTTCCGTCTAGTCATTACATATATACACTGGTGTGCAAAACTTAAGCAACAGGTGGGTTTATTACCATAAATTCACGAAAAATCATCTGAGAGACATGAAATTCTGAAATGAGGGAGAGTATTATGTACGTAAAAGATGACGAGAGCATCGGCGCTGAAAAAGGAATAAAACGCATACGGTATGGAATCAAACAAAAACAAGCTTTATTAAACGCATAGTATCGTGACTCATGATTGTCTATCCAACAGGAAGAACAACAAGCAGATGTTATTTAATATGGTATATGCCCTCCCCTTACTACAATGGTTGCTTTGCGCCGTCTCCACATACTCAGAACCAGCTGGTGCAACATTTCTTGAGGTAGGAGTGCCCATTCCTCAATCAACATCTGCTTGAGTTTTGGTTGTTCTCCGGATGATGTAAGCGTGTGGCAATACGTCTCCCAAAGCATCCCACACATGTTCGATGGGATTTAAATCTGTGAGCACGCTGGCCAATCCATTCGAGTGATATCTTGACTTTCCAGCAGCTCCTCAACAGCAAGAGTGAGATGTGGCCGTGCATTGTCATCCATAAAAATGAAGTCTGGGCCAATGGCACCTCGGAAAAGATGCAGATGGGGAAGAAGTACCTAATCACAATCGCGATCCCCGGTTACAGACCCTCTGTCGAAAATGTGAAGCTCAGTTCCGCCGTTCAGCATAATACCAGACCCGACAAGAACTCCAGGACCACCGTAACGATTTCTTTCCTTGATGTTACTGGGATAAAACCGGGTCCCGATCTCTCTCAAATCAAAACGCGTTGAGAATCGCTTCTGGTACTGAACCGACCTCATCCGTAAAGAGGACACGACTCCATTGATCAGTTGTCCAGTTTTGTGCTCTTCTGGCCCACTGTAGCGGTGGCTTCAGTGGCCATCTTTCAACGGAGGCAGCGTTCAGGGCGGCGGGCGAACAGGCCCCTTTGTGAAGGCGTCTGGCCACAGTAAACCGCTACACTTGTCGACCTGTTGCTGTACAGAGTTTCTGAACAATAGCGCTTGCTGACTTCTGTTGATCTTTTTCGCCTGCAGGATGATATATCGGTCATCCCCTGCAGTTGTCGTCCTCAGGCGGCCACACCAACCTTTCTAACAGCTGTACCTGTGGTTTGGAACGCTTTCCAAGCGCGCGAAACGACACTTTTGTTAATTCCGAACTCTGCAGCTACACTGGTGACAGTAGCCCTCCTCCAGCTTTCCGATCATTCTTCTACGTGTGAAGTCGTCCAGGTGATTTCTTCTAGCCATATTTAACGAACTGACTCACTGGCACTTGCAGAGAATATGGTGAATTGCGTCTCCGTCCTTCATTTCATTCTACTGTTGAGCAGCGCGCGCCGACATCACGCGTTTTGCGTACGCTCACATCGCTTCTGACGTTTTGTTCCTGATATTTGCATACGCATGACGTTTCTACTGACTTACGTGTTCCCTCTACTGATCTCCTGACCTCCTTTTCTGCAATTTCATGGCTATCTGCTAAATTTTTACATTGTTGCTTAAGTTTTGCACACCAGTGTATTATATCTATCTACATATCAATCCATCTGTCTCTTTTATGTATATAACAGTGCTTCTAAAACTGTAGGGCGCGCCCCTAGGGGGGGAGTGACAACCCAAGGGGAGGGCACGAACACATTGAAAAGTCGAAAACAAAGGATTATTAAAAAATATTAATTTATTGAAAGCAAACAAAAAAATACATTCTGACATGATAAAAAAAAACATTTACATTGATATAATACACCTATAAATGTATCAATAGTGCACACAATGCATTTTATAATTAATTAAAAACACTAAGTTAAGAAAAAGTTTAATAATCACCAGTGACCCAATGATCTTGTCATATATTCAATTGTATGCAAAAATTAGCACTTATTTTTATTGTACGATTTATAATTAACTTGACTGCCGATTAAAAGTTACGCGATTCACTCCCCAATGCACCGTTTTGCACGTATGCGCGAGTGTGTGGGGTATTGGGGAGAGGGAATAAATATGAAAATTCTCTGAAATAAGTAAATCCTTCGCAAACACTGTCAAGGTCATTTTACTGCATTCCAAAGCCTTCGGAATGATTTTATGGATAGTAGTTTACAGAAAAGATGGTATTTTTGAAGACGTATATATACGTCGTGGGCAATTTCGGCACTGACTGAATGAGATGTTTATATACGCCAGCGGTACATTATTATTGTATGGAGAGGGGCGCGATGATAACTTAGATTGAATATTGGGTCGCGAGTATTGGAAGTTTGAGAACCACTGGTATATAACGATCATTCATTTTTTTTTTAAAACAATTTTTTTTTTTTGTTAAATAAACAGTGCAGAATCTATTATTTTTACCCTCCAAAACTGATAAGAGTAAGATAAAAAACAATATTGGAAAAATTAATTCTGTATCGATAAATATATTAATCTTTAAAACGTCTATCTAAATATAAACCACATGTTCTTACCATGTATTTGATTTCTGACATATGTAGTCCCATAGTAAATCAGACTGTTAATGATCTCCGGAAATGGTAATCAATGCTGTTTCGTTGCTACAACGGGGAAGAAGAGATGGAGTAATTCTAGGGCGAAAGATAACACCTCTAATGCCCTTTATCTTCCATCGTCTCTTTAATCGGAACAAGGGGGTGCGTGTATTGGAGATAAATTTCCTCAAAGAGATTTATCAAATGGTTTGGGGTGCCATTACATTCATTTTTATGGTTCAATAAATGAACTAGCTGAAGAGAGAGTGGATGAAACAAATTCATCTGCTGTGGATATTTAGAATTTGATAGAGAAATAGCTACATTTGGAAAGTAGTGTGGAAAGTAAAAGAAAATAAGGCTTGTAAGATATTACCTTGATCAGAAAACCAATCATTCTTGGGTATAAGCACCATAGGGTAACATGTTACACCGCCTTTCTTCCTTCTTTCTTTTTTCTCTCATATATACCATGCATTTCCTGATATTAGATTAAATATTAGAAAAAAAAATAGGGAAGTTACAGATACTTCTGGAAAATCAATACGAATATTTCACCAAGGCCTTACTTTTAAAGTGCCTTTGACGTATACATCCGTCTTGCTCAACCGGTGCCTTATGTACACCAGACGTATATATCCGTTTTTCAGAAATATGACCCTTTTTTTGTGTTGATAGCAGTAAAATTATTTCAAAGGCTTTCTAATTCAATAAAATGATCTTAGCAGTGCTTGTGAAAGATTGAATTTCTTTAGTGAAAAATTGGCTTATTTTTGCCTTTTCTCCATGCTCCCCCAATTTATAGCATACTCGAGCTTTATGGGAAAAGCAGTGTCAATAAGGAGTGAATCAAGTAACATTCGATTGGTAGTTCGATAGGGGTTAATGATAATTAATTAAGTATCCAGATTCGAGATAGGTTTTTGTGACTTAAAAGCCTCACGCAGTTGTGATGTGTTTGTCAAGATTTTACAGGCGCATGATTTTTGGTAGAAAAAACAAAACTTTTCTCTCTTCTCCTTCTCTCCATTATGTGTTTATATAATGCATCCCCAGAACCTCCTTCATTGCGTTTCACTTTATTAATTGGAACTGACTGAAACTTCTGACGTCAAACATTTAAGCAAGGTACTAAACTTATTATACATTAGTATTTCAAAAAAGTATATAAGTCCCCCAAATGAAAGTGACACTACAGTCGGTTTGATAAATGGTTTAAAGGTATTAATATAAATTAGAAAACAAAGAAAAGAAGTAATACGGAAGTAACAGATAGTCTAGACCAGGCATGGTGAACCAATGGCACGTAATACAATATTTTAGGCACGCCACCGATCAAAATGGTTTACCTTTTCAGCGAGATTTTCTCAGTTCAAAGAATTATCAGAAACCCTCAAGTTTATTATGTATCAGGATGTAACTTCATTTTATAAACTGAACTTGTGTTCCAACTCGATTGATTAAAAATCGGAGAATTCGAATTGCTACTGTTTAATATGACTTCGAAATTTAATTGAAACAACTAAAAAGTTAGAATTGATCGAAACAGAAAGATTAACAAGCAATGTATATAAAAATGGTAGTAACAAAATATTTTTAACTTTGAATTCGATCCCAGACACATTTAACTGCTTGAAGAAAACGGCCCATACTATTTTGACCATATTTTCATCTACGTATATCCGCAGGTCATTATTTTTTATAAATCAATAACATTTAATACACATTTAGAAACCATTTGGCAGAGGACTCCAATCCAGCATACACATTCTGCTAAAAGTAACATCTTACAATTCTAATATAAGTAATTTGTCATCTAATCTGCAACGACAAAAGTCACACTAATGTTACTTTAATTTGAATCACAAGTAAGCTAAGACATTTACTACTTTTAGTGGGAAAAATATTTTTTCGCAGTAAAAAAAGAGTATTGAGTTGTCAGTATTTAGTTGTTATTATATGTTTTCTCAATAATCACAAGTGAAAATTATTTGCCGGCACGTCTATATCTCATTAAACGTTTTTTTAAATAAAAACAGCACGTTGATCCCTAAAGGTTCGCCACCACTGGGCTAGACAAATTCACCTTGTTGGTTGAAACAAGTGTCCCAACGGTTCACGACATGATAGATATTCTGGCTGAAGAAGATACAAAGTTGGTTGTGGACCAACTTTCAACAGCAACTTTGTGACATCTCTCGCGTTCTTCTTCTAACATAACTCCTAAGTTCTTTGACGGCCACGATTAATGGCAAAACTTTTCCAACCCAATACCAAGAAGAGAAACGGATCGAATATGCAAATGAGATATACTTTAAAAGGATAGAAGGTTTGGTGAGATTGAACAGCAAGCCTAGAGATAACTAGTGCGGAATTGTTTGGAATAAAGGTTAGACGTCCTACAGCTTTGGAAGAAAGATACGCTCATTGCCTTAAATTATAATAAGGATTAAGAAAGTCTGAGTCTTCTCATCTAAAATTAACATAATAGGAATTTCTTCAACCTAGGAAGGAAGGTGACTCTATAAAAGGTAATATTTTGTATAGGAAGTTAGATTAGACAGTTAAATAAATATAATTAAGTGTTCTAGTTGTGCGATCTGACTTGAAAATAAGGTTTAATTGTTGGCTTATTCTCACTTTAAGAAAGTTGTTATTTAAAATTAAGTAATTTAAGTTATTCTTAATAAAAGTTGTGTTAAGAATTACATAATGTCTCATCATTTAGATAATCCCACACCTCTAGCTTACGCGAATCACCCCAGATATAGTCATCACAGGATGGCTATGTCTCAACTTTAACCTCATTAACGTCTGGAAATCCCTCCTCCCTTCAGAGCTTTCTTGAGTGGGCCAAAGATGTGGAATTTACCCGTCGAAGGGTCGGGATGCAAAAGGGATTTTCAAGTATTTTCCAACACGCCACCGCCACATGAGGACGAGCATTACCATGCAAGATTACAACCCCGCGTGACAGCATGCAACGGCAGTGGCTCTTGTTATCCCTTCTCAGTTCATGCAGAGTGGCACAGTACATGGCAGCATTGACTGTCATACGTTTGGAGACATCCATGATTCGAACACTCCCTTTTTACGTGCTCCCAAGCTATCATACACGCATCTGGTTATATCTGACGGTAAGGTATGCATTCCCAGCACTTTTTTCCCTCGACAAATGCACCGTAATCTTTCTCTTAAAATTGTGGAATTATTACAGCAATGACACTTTCATTTAAGCGACCCTAATCAATAACAACAAAGCAAAAAGGAAAAAAAGGTAAGGCAGAAAGATAACACTATAAAAGAAATAAAAACAAGTAATAAAAAAAAAAAATTATGTAAATTCCTACTTAGATCAGCAAAGAAAAATTTTATTTTAGCTAATTTTATTAAATAGTTAAAATTAATATAAATATGTATATACATAGGGCAGAATCACATCAGTGGTCATTAATTTTTCTTAATTATCATTAAATTATCGTCGCATTGTCATCCAAAACAATCATGTATTTATATTTCATTTCAACAGAATACTTCAACATGTGAGAAAAAAAACCTTTTCAAGTTTTGACACAAGTCGCCAAAATGGTCGTATTTGTAATTCTTTAAATAATTAATTTTAATCAGTTGATTTTTATTAATTATTATTATATTGTCGTCCAATATAAATTTCAGTTCAACTGAACACTTTAACACGTGAGAAAAAAATCGTTTAAGGTTTTTTTACAAGTCCCCAAAAAAGGGGTCGCTAAGTCACCAAAAATAAAGGCCAACATGGTTGTGTATTTGTAATTATTTAAAAAATTTTTTTAATCAATTAAAATTTTTATTAATTATTTTTTTTATTATTGTATTGTCATCCAAAAAAAACCTGTATATAAAAATTTCAGCCCCCAAATTAAAAACCAAAAAATGTTTTTATTACGAATAAAAATTCAACAAAGATAAATAAATAAATATATATATATATAGATTGTGAGATAATAGTAGGAATTGAAAAAAGTAATAAAACAAACAGATAAATAAAAGTAACCCCTTTTTAAGCGGCCTCTTCCCAAAAGGGCTTAATTGCAACGCATTTCTCTTTTTCCCCGGTTTTGGGTCTATTTTTGTCTTCATCCAATTCTCACCAAACTTAGTTTTTCTTACACAGAATTCAACGCTGATCACGAATATGTATGGCGCTTGTAGAAATTCCAATTAGTTCAAAAGTTTTGCCCAACTGTTTTTTGAAATTCGTCCCCTCTTTCATTAGTCTGTTTAAGGACACCCCAATTTTTTTTTACCCAGAAAAAACCCACAAAAATGACCCATTTCAAATCGAAATTCGACCAGGGAAACTAAAAAATGATTCCGTTTTTGGAAAAACCCGAACTGCTTTTAAAAAAGGGCACCTTCTTGAAAAACCCACCCTTTTTGGGTTAAAACCAAATTACCGACCCCCCCTTTTAAAAACCCGCCGGGTTCTCACCAAAATTAGTTTTTTTTGGGAAAAATGCAACGCTGATAACGAATATGTTTTTGGGGCTTGACAAATTTCCCCTGAGTTCAAAGGATTTCAAATTTTTTTTTTTTTTGAAATTTCCCCCTTTTTTCAAAGTCTGTTTTAGGGCATGCCCACCACTATTTTTTTTTCCCTAGAAAATTAGCAAAATGACCCATTTCACCCCGAAATTTGACAAAAGGGAAACTAAATCTGGGCTAAAGTTTCGGGAAAATTCCCCTTTTTCTTTTTTAAAAAAGAAACACCTTCTTTTAAAAAAAGACCTATTTGGGTTGAAAGCAAACTTACCCGACCGGGTTTTTAAAAATCCTTCCATTTTCTCACCAAACTTAGTTTTTCTTGCAGAATTTTGAAAGCTGATCAATTTTATGGCGCTTGTCGAAATTCCCAAAAAGTTCAAAGGGTATGCCCGACTGTTTCTTTGAAAAATTCCCCCCCTTTCAATGGCGGTTTCGGGGACATCCCAGCACTATTTTTTTTTCCCAAAAACTTACTAAAAGTGACCCATTTCACTCGAAATTTGACCAGGGAAACTAAAAACTTATCTCCATTTCACGGTTTGTAACTCTTTTTTAAAAAAAGAAACACCTTATGAAAAACCCACCTATTTGGCCCAAAAGCCAAATTACCGACCGATTTTTTAAAAAACCCGGGAATTCTCCCAAAAAACTTATTTTTTTGCACAGTATTCAACTCCGAATAACGAATATGTATGGTTCTTGTCGAAATTCCATTTGTACAAAAAATTATTTCCAACTGTTTCTTTGAAATTCGTCCCCTTATTCAATAGTCTTTTTCAGTGAAATCCCCACCACTTTTTATCTTAGAACCTTACCAAAGTGACCAATTTCACTCATTTGACCATAAATCTAAATCTGGTCTCCGTTTCTGAAAATTCTTGTAATTTTTTTAAAATCAACCCCTTTTTAAAAAAACTGACCTATTGGCTAAAAGCCAAATTACCGACCGATTTTAAAACACAGGCCAATTCTCACCAAACTTGGTTTTCTTGCACAGAAATCAACGCTGACCCACGAATATGTATGGCGTTTTGTCAAAATTCCGAATCGACCCAAAGTTATGCCCAACTGTTTCTTTGAAATTCGTCTTCTGTTTCAATAGTCTGTTTCGGTACATGCCCACCACTATTTTTTTACCCTAGAAACTTACCAAAAGTGACCCATTTCACTCGAAATTTGACCAGGAATCTAAATCTGGTCTCCATTTCATGAAATTAATGTAATTTTTTTAAAAATGAAACACCTTCTTGAAAAAGCAGACCTATTTAGCAAAAACAACTTACCGACCGATTTTATAAAACGGGGTTTCTTTCGAACGGGCCTTTCCCCAAAAACCCAAAAGACTTTTAAATCATTACCCTGGGTTTTAGAAATCGAGTTTTTCCTTTTGGGAATGCATTTTTATGACAAGTATCAGGAAAAAACCGAAAAAAAAATACAAAATTTTAATTTTTGGGGATTATCTTTTTTTATGCGCCTCTTTTAAATGGGCTTAATTGGGGATGTCTTTTTTTCCGTGCGTTTGGGTCTTTATTTTTTTTTTCCAATTTTTACCAAACTTAGTTTTCTTGTCATAATTAATGCTGATCACGAATATGTATGGCCTTGTCAAAATTAAAATTAGAAAAAAGATACCCAACTGTTCCTTTGAAAAGTGCCCTATTTCAATAGCCTATTTATGACAACCCACCACTATTTTTTTTAAACCCAGAAATTTACCAAAGTGACCCATTTTACTCGAAATTTGAGCAGGAATCTAAATCTTGTCCCCATTTCACGAAATTACTGTAACTTTTTTTTAAAAAATGAAACACCTTCGTAAAAAATGGACCTATTTGGCTTAAAAGCCAAATTACCCACCGATTTTAAAACAAAGGCCAATTCTCACCAAACTTCGTTTTTCTTGCACAGAATGCAACGCTGATAACGAATATGTATGGCGCTTGTCGAAATTAAAAATAGTTCAAAAGAGTTATGCCCAACTGTTTCTTTGAAAATCGTCCCCCTTTTAATTTTTTTTCAGCGACATGTTCGCCACTTTTTTTACCCTAAAAACATCCAAAATGACCCATTTCATTTTGACCAGGAATCTAAATCTGGTCTACGTTTCGGTAATTCAACTTTTTAAAAAAATTTAAAAACATTTCTAAAAGCCAATATTTGGGGTTGAAAACAAACTTACCTACCAATTTTAAAACAGGATGTTTTAACGGGGGGCCCAAAACCCCCGATTTTAAAAAAAAAACCCCTTTTATTTTCAATGGGATTAAATTTTGGGAGCATTTTTGCGTTCGGAAAAAAAAAGAAAAAAAATTTTTTGCGGTTTTTCCTTTTTTAATTCCTCCAAAGGGCAATACAACGCATTTCACTTTTCCGTGGTTTGGGATTTTGTCTTTCCAAATCATACCAAACTTGTTTTTTTTGCCCAAAAAACAACGCTGATCACGAATATGTATGGCGGACGAAACCCCTTTGTTCAAAAGTTGCCCCTGTTTTTTGAACTTCATCCCCTCTTTTTTAAAATCTGTTTCAGCCATCCCACCCCTTTTTTTTCCTAGGAACATATGAAGTGACTTTTCATAATGACCAGGGAAACTAAATCTGGTCTCCGCTTTGAAATTCCCAATTTTTTAAAAAAAGAAACACCTTGTTGAAAAAAATTTACCTATTTGGGTGGAAAGCCAACTTACCAACGATTTTAAAAAAACCCTTTCCCAATTCTCACCAAACTTGTTTTTTTCACAGAATTCAACGATGATCACGAATATGTATGGCGCTTGCGAAATTCGAAACGATCAAAAATTCCCCAACTGTTTCTGTAAATTCGTTCCCCCTTTCAATGTCAGTTTCAGTGATATGCCCACCACTATTTTTTTTTCCCTAGAAAATTCCAAAGTGACCCATTTCACTCAAAAAATTTAAGGAATCTAAATCTGGTGTCCGTTATTCAAAATTCCCGTAACTTTTTTTAAAGAAACACCTTTTGAAAAACTGACCCACTTGACTGGGAAAAAACTTCCGACCGATTTTAAAAAAAGCCCAAATTTCCCAAACTTAGTTTTTTTGCACAAAATTAAGCTGATCACAAATATGTATGGAGCTTGTCGAAATTTGAATCGATCAAAAGTTATGCCCTGCCCCAAATTGTTCCCTCTTTCAACAGTCAGTTTTAGTGACGCCCACCACTATTTTTACCCTTAAACACCAAAGTGACCCCTTTCCCTAAAATTTTACCAGGGAAATAAAACGGGCTCCGTTTTCCGAAACTAATGTAACTGTTTTCAAAAAAGAAACACCTTGAAAAAACCGACCTATTTTGCTTGGAAGTTAACTTACCGACCGATTTTAAAAAACCGGGTGTCATTCGAACGGGGGGCCGGACCCAAACCTAAACATTCTTAAAACATTACCCTGCGATTATTAGAACTCGATTTATTGCACTTTGGTAATGCATTTCTATGACAAGTATCAGAAAAACACCGAAAAAAAAAAAAAAAAATTTAATTGCGGTATTATCCTTTTTGAGCGATCCTCTTTCAAATGGGCATGGCTTTTCTTTTTTTGTTCGTTTGGGTCATTTTTTTTCTTCCTCAACCTCAAAAAAAGTTCTTTTTTACAGAATTCAAACCATCACGAATATATTGTATGGGTTTTCG
>BMAV01002745.1:0-15329 GCA_019973955.1 Trichonephila inaurata madagascariensis
GTAGGGTTTTTTAAACTCTTATTTATAAAGCTCTTTTTATTCATTAAAACTGATTGCCTTTTTTTTAAAACCTTTTGTTTTTTGTGGAAGTTTTGTAGACTATAACAATGTCGTTTAGGAAATTTTAGTGAAAAATTGCAGTTACGACAAATCTTGTAAACAAAATTCTAATAAATTTATTCAAATAATAATTATAAAAAAGCAATTAAGTACATAAATATATACACAGAGATAAATTTTGATTCATAACACAGATAGAACTACATAAAACATGTTCTGAAAATTTATATTTAGTATCGTAAAAATATTTTGTGTAGTGTGCTTTATCATGAAGAAAAATATTGAATAACAGTTTCTCGTAAAACACATTTATTAATATTTTAACTCTAAATAATTACTTTTCTTTTTACAAAACATTTTCAAAACTCCCCATATTTATAGCTTAAGCCCTCATTAGCTTAACTTTTAGCTAATTTGGACTTTTTTTGGTTTTTGGCTTTTTTCTGGAGAGTTTTGTTGAAAGTAATGACTAGCGTTTCTATTTTTGAATTCTCTCTGTGTCAATTCCCATATAATTTTTAAGTGTCATTGGATCAATTTCTATACCTAAATAATTAAATACAGGCAACAGCCCTGAATAACCAGAATTATATAAGATGACAGCAATGTATGAACCCAAAAACCAAATTTTTTTATGAACAAAAACTTTTCAGCAAAACAGACCACAATACATTATTAAAGTTTTCATTATTATTTTTAGTCATGCCATGAAGGCATTTTTTTAGCAACTCCTTATCACACAGAGTGCTAAATAAGTAGGCTTTATCCATTTAATTACTGAATTTAAAAGGTCAGCTGTTTTGTTTATATATACTTTACCATCACATAATGCTTGTTTATACTTGCACCAGCTATCTTTCCCTGTTGGACATTACCCATGCTTGGGATTTTGATTGCTAGAGCAGCAGTGAAAGAAAGCAGCTCTATTACAGCATATTGCATTTTTTTCGAGGCATCCAACATTGCTGAGGATGGCAATCCCATAATATAGTTCTGCAGTTTATCAATAAGTTTATCTGTTAATTTCCCCTTCCCACAAGTTCTTTTGTGTTCTTTTTTAGTTTCCTTAAACGTGAGCTTACTCTTTTTTGTATATGCCATATATATTCAAGTTTTGTGACTCTGTTTTCACCATATATATATCTTTCACTTGTAAAAAGCCCTTGGAATCATCATCACCATTATACTCGGTGTATTGCAAGTCTCGTTTGATTAGTGACCTTTCAAAATTCTAAAAGCCCAAAAACTTCCATTTTTTAGAGGATCCTTTGAATTTGAACATTCATGCTCAGATTTCACTTTCCCATTTCCACGTTTTGCAATACTGTGTCATTACTACCAGATCTAAAATTTCCAGTATAAATGGAAATAGCTGAAACCCCAGCCATTAAGTGACTAATGGCCTCACACCTCATGTGTCATCTACCGACACACCACAAGTTGTATTTTTTTTTAATTTTCTTTCTGCCACTTTAGAGGCAGCTTTCATATTTTCTTGGAACATAACTGTACTACTTCCAGCAGTTGAGTTAATGAGCTCTGGAGGTATTTTTAGAAATGCATGGCAAATTTAAAGTGATAACAACTTCTTACCAGCTGGAAACATCTGCTAATCAATGTCAACCCAAATACCAATAAAGTATTGAGGGAGAATTTTTATTTTCTTTTAGGTAGAAGTAAAGCCAATCATGAATCCACAACTGCAAGCCACACACAAGTTAAAAAGCAAAGTCCTTCCCTCGAGTCTTGACAGTTTCAATCAGTTGCAAACATTCCGGACAACAAAGATTGAAGTAATTCCGATCAAAGCTTGGAAATTAATAATTATATTCCCTATAGAACCATGAAATTCAGGTCCAGGCACATCAAAACGGCTCAATTTCCATTCACTTGCAGACGTATTATTACTGTTTTATGCTAACTAGGTAAACCTATTACCATAAAACTTTCTCTTCTGGACACTTTCGATCTAGCTTTCGGCATTTGTTATTCACAATCAAATAAAACGTTAAAATTAAATGGGAAAATGAAATGAATAAACTGAAAAGTATCAAAGTAGTAATAATTAAGAAGAACCTTAGAATGAACAATGTAAACAAACTATAAACGATAATGATATTGCCACTCAGAAAAACAAGCAGATTAAAAAAAACAGTAGCCAGATTAAAAAAAATTAATAAATAATGAAAAGGGTAGTTGATCTATATTTACAATAAATATTAAATATTTATATTTGCTTAAAATCACGAAAAGACGTTCAAACTATTTGTTTAATTTTTATGTCTCTTTGAACACCCATTTCCGGTTTTGGAAATTCCATTTTCGGTTTACTAAATAAGCTGTAACTTAGCTTCTAAATATCGTAAGACCTAAAATAAAGTATTTTTGGAATCTAACACGTATGGGCTATAATATTAAAACATAAAAAAAAACTTTCGAAAATTTTCTCCAAACGGAGGATTTTTGGGTAGTCACATACCTTAAGAGGTCAGTCGTCAAAGGGTCGCGAGTTGCTTTACAATGCGACGTAAATATAACTTTCACTCTCACCCAAAATTATAGCGCTTCCTTAACATACTAAGTTTCTGATAACATCATTACAGCAACTTTTCCGTGCTTAAGATGAATGATGGCTAAGAAAATTATGCGCTTTAGAATGTATTTTTCAGACGAACATATATTATGCTGTGTTGAACAACACGACGCACAAGGGGTTTGACACGACTACAAATGACACAACAAAAATTGTTTTGTACACAAAACCATTTTTTTTCGTGTGTCGAGGCAGACAAATGTTTGCAATTTATGTTGTCATACAGTTCGATTCTATACATTCCATTCAATTCGTAACCGTGTGACACTGACATCAAAAAGCAAAATTGATATATTTGATTTTTTAACAAAGAATTTCCCGTTAAATTTTTAATTCAATGTTCTTTAATAAGTAGATTACTCAGAGCAATGGGCCATGACCAGTCCATCTAAAAAGGCTCGGTGCGCCGCAGGTTGAGTATCATTATTTTAGAGCCTGCTGTCTTATGAATCTTGTCTGGCTCTTTCAGCTATCTAAATATCAGCAACAATAACACCACGAGTTTTGCCATTTTTATTTCCGAAGTGCCGTGAGTTGGTGCTACTGAAGACCTACTGAAAAGTGGTAGCCTATGCGCATTAAATCTGCTGTGTAATGAGAAGAGCTCATGTGTCGTCCTCGTCACTTTACCTAGGTTCAATATTACTCGGTCCGTCATCAGTAGCCCTCGTGTTGCTTCAAATTTTGACTTTAATATATATATATATATGTATATATAACTCGGATTCACTTACCCATATCAAGTTTATTTATACAGTATGATGTGCATACATCATTAATTATTGCAATCTCAAGGAATTCTTAAATGATTGTACCTTTCATAACTATATTAGAGTTAAATCGACACCCAATATAGTATATCGCCACTGTTGTTTAAAAACATTTTATTTTACATTTACTACCCTTACATTTTTTATATAAATTTAAATATCACGCGAAAATTAAATACTGTAGAATATAATTAAAAAAAGTAGTTTGTGTCTGTTCTGTGCGAAGCAATACTATAAATATACTGCTATATTCATTATATAAAACATAATATATAATTATCATTTTTGTAATAATTGTTATATATTGTGTTTAGTATATAAATAATACTTATTGAATAAAATAAATATTAATTTGTTTTATTATAAACACATTATTAATATTTTTGAGAATTTCTTATGTAAACATGTATTCCTGAAATTATATTTAAGTATAGTCTAAAAAAATTTCAAATATAAGGAATATTTAATTATTTTGATATT
The DNA here is from genome assembly GCA_019973955.1 of Trichonephila inaurata madagascariensis. Taxonomy (NCBI): domain Eukaryota; kingdom Metazoa; phylum Arthropoda; class Arachnida; order Araneae; family Nephilidae; genus Trichonephila; species Trichonephila inaurata. Next base: position 3,904 of record BMAV01002745.1, read on the forward strand.
ATTTAGTAGTACACCGTTTAATAAGGGAACAATGATGTCAATTTTTTCGAAACAATGAATAATATTTCCTAAAAATCTAATCGTGTCGTTTGTAATTCAATTTTTATAATATTATTTATATTACACGAAGGAAGGATAAAAACTCAAAGTAAAACTTACCGACTCTAAAGTAATGTGTAGATTAATTGAAATTTCCTAGAAAATTTAAAAAAATTTATTTTTAAAAATTTAAATAAAATTATGAAGTTAATAATAAAATTTCTTTTCGAAAAATTTTGTGGATCTCTATTATGTATAAGTTTATCGAAAAATAAAATTAAAAAATAAGAAATTCGTATTATACAATACAAAACCTTGAATATTCAGGTAAATTATTGCAATTACAAATAAAACAGATGCATATTAAAAATAATACTTATATATTTAAAATAAAACATTTGAATTTTTTTAAAACTATTTTATATTTTTACAAAAAAGAATTATTTAATAAGATGAATTGTTTAAAAATGCTTCAAATAAGTTAAAAAGACACAAAAATTAGCATAATCACATTATAGCATTATTTTTATTATTAAAAGCATGGTGAATATAAATCGTCATAAATAAAACAATAACAATCTTTTAGTGCATGACAATGAGATAAATATATGGAAAAAAGTAACAATACTAACAATGAAAAGAAATCGCATTGTATTGAGAAACAATGAGATTAATTGTTTATGTGGGTTGATTTTTTGTGATTATTGTGAATTGTGTTACAACAATCTCAGCCATTAACAGAAGAAGAGGCATACGTTTACTTATTTTAACTTCAATATAAATTAATGACATAATATACTATATAGTTACTTATTTCAGACAACTAACACACTACGCTTTACACTAAAATAAAAATTAAAAATATACAACAAAAATTTTTTTGCATTTGCGATACGAAAAGAAAGTTTGATTTTCAAGTGAACGGGCAAGACATACATATTACAGGTTGACTACCGCTTATAGTTAACAACCTGTCTTCATCCTTTAGTAATGATAAATACTTGCATAGCCTATGATCACATGGGCTTATAATTCAAATTTTCATATACGTTAATTAAGTAGGAATGTTTTAAAATAGCTATTCGAAATAAGTAATTTCAAGTAATTGGAGTCCAGATAAATTTGAGCTTATTGTATCTCAAAATATATTCAAAACAAATACTCGCGCGGGAAACATGTGAAGATTATGTGTGTTAAACTTTAGATGTTCTAAATTTTTCTAATGTATTTGGAAAATATTGAATTTTAAAAAAATTGTTAATTTTGAGAAAAAACACGCAAATCTTAAAGTTAAAAAATTGAACTTTTTGTGGATATTTATCAAAAGAATGTCACATTTTATATATTAAAAAAAATACTGTTTTACGTAAGATAAAAATCTTTAGAAAATTATATCATTATGTGAGTATAGATCAAAATTATAGAATCTTTGCTTTTAAAAACATAAATTATGACATTATATGAATAATTTCTTAAGTATTAAAAATAGCTTATCACCATTTTTGAAAATTAAAAAAAATGTGCGATATCTCTCTGACGCTTTACATAAGAAAAAATAAAAGAAAAATACAGAAAATTCATAAAGTGTTTGATAAGAGCACATTGTGGATTGAAGGATTGTTTCTGATGAAGAAAAGACTTTCAATAGTATTTTACTTAAGAACCACAGTACTACATCCAAATTCCTATTAAATATGTCATTCAACACTTCTCAAGAGGATTATGCCGAAACTTTTGTTATAAAAGGTTTAGCATTGCTTGCTTCAAAAGTTCTTATGGGGAAAATCTGGAAAGTCCTGCGCAAGATATAAAGGAATCGAAAAAGGAATATTTGGCCACCAAGGAAATTCACAGACATAGAAATATTGAAAAATAAAGAATGCAAACCGCGATAAAAATCACTCTTTCTTCGGAAAACAATACATTGGAAATAGTTTCGTCTGACTTCATATGTTTATACAATGACCGTATGAGAAAGTGTAAAAATATCATTGTGAAAGAGCGCAAGCAATTTTGAGAAGGAAAAACGATTCTTTTAAATGGAGAAATTGCAATGTTGAACTTGAAGAAATCTTCCAAACTAAAGGAATAGAATTTATATAACTCGATAGCTCAATGACTGCAGAATTTAGTATAGGCGTAGGAGTAAGTTTAGTCTTAGTGAAAATCTTTAGTTTTGTTATAATTTTAATTCCCTATGATCTCATGTGAGATAAAGTTACAGAACAATTTAATCGATGCGTATTAATTAGTTCCGTATATACATATTTTAATTGCATTATTCAATCCTTATAAAATAGTAAAATTTGATTCCTAAAGTACTTATAATTTACCACTACTAATTTAGAGAATTACTATAAAGTTTATTACCACTAAATTTTTGAAGAATTCTTGTAGTTTTATTTTAATATTAACATATGGTTATGGGATGCCTTAAACAATAATATACTTTTATACATTTAAAATCAAAATTAATCTTCAATTTGGACTAAATTTTTATTGTTCTTCAGAAACATTGCAGTCTTTGAAAGAAATAAAATTCTTGTATATAACAAGTTATAAGCTGAAAAATATCCTTCAGAGATTATTCATTTTTCAATTTCTGCTATTAGTTCACAATCTCCCTATGTATATCTTGTTCAAATTTTCAATCATTAAAAAAATACATTTTATATCACTCAATATGAGCTGAAAATTTATATACAGGATTATTTTTTATAACAATATGTTAATTTAACTATAATTAATGTATTATTTCATTGTAACTAATTATTCAAGGAATTACACACAGATACAGTCACGTTGACATCATTTGAGTCGACTTGTATCAAAACTTGAAAAGGTTTTTTTTCTCACGTTTTAAAGCATTCAGTTTAGCTGAAAATTTGAATACACGGTTGTTTTTTATGACAATACGATACTTTAATGATGATTAATAAAATTATTCATTTGTTTTGTTTGAAGTAGTGTGCTTTTGTATTACTTTGATATGTGTTTAAAATTAATATAGATATTTATGAGAAAAAAGACAGAATAGAAGTACATGCATATAATAATTAAAAAAAATTTAAATTATAGTACAATTATAATAAAAAGTTCATAATTAGCAAAAGTCAACATAAATTAAATAATTATTAAAGCTGAATTTATAAAAAAAATTGAGAGTTAGTCCACTAAAATTGTATCATTATTGCTAGTTTAACATCACCCACCCCCACACACACACATATATATATATACACTATGAATGTAAGATTTAGTGATGAATTTTGAAACTTGAGCTTTGAAGATACTTTGTACATAAGAAGAAATGCAATAAATCGAGTTACCCGAATTCAAAGAAATTTCATATTCACATTTATAGATAGTAAAACGGGTATTATTAACTTTTCTCGACCAAAATGACTGATTAACTGATGTTCAACTTAAGAGCAAAAGAACATAAAACAGAGAACATTCAAATAAAAAACATAATTTACTTAAAGATGAAGCTCCGTAAGCCCTATGTGAATTTCAGATGGATTCGTGAGCAGTTTCAGCAAATGTCAATAATGGAAAGAAGAGACGCAATGTGCAAAAGGATTAAGCGACACATTCTGTACAAATTGGAGGACCATTCTACATTCGGAATAGATTGGTGCCACTATTTAAAGATGTTGAAAGAAATGGGGGGAAACATGGCCCCATGCAAAATGCCAAGAAAATTTAAACAGGACCCGTGAGGGTTTTCTTCAGATTACAGGTAATTGAAAAATTCAACATTACAGATTAATCTCACTTTTTCATTTCAAAATTCCAAAAAATCCCCGATCCTTCGGAAAAAATCAATGTTTAAAATGAACACCCGAGAGGGCTAATCCCCGGGGAAATTGCCCCAAAAAATAATAAAGTCCATTGCGCGAACTTTCCTTTGCCATTAAAACACCATAATTTCATTTAAAGTAATTTTCCCTGCGCCTAAACTGGAATATTCCATTCCAAATAAAATTAAAATACGATATCACTCTTCGAAAAAGAGCCAAGAACCCAAAAAAAGGGTCTTCTAGGGCTTCACTTTTAGAAAAAATTGTATACTCGCCCCACTTTTGTCCAAAAAACAACGTGACAAACCCCAAAGGAAAAGTGTGGGGTTCATTCCCGTTGATTACTGGATGTTTGGTCATAACATTTTAAAACTTATAAATTTTTCCACTTTTTAAAAATATTCCATGCCTTGTAGTTGCCCTTTTTTCATGAATCATTAAGCTTACATTCTTCGGCCGCACATTGGCACGTCTTTTATTACTTGTCTGTGAGCTTCTCTAGAAAGCTCAATCGCTCACCCCTACAGAGCACTTTTGTCTCATATGATCTGGGAAAGTTCTGACTTTCCTTTGATAGTGCCGATTTAACCTATGATCATTTAATGCAATTTTCTTGAATTCCATAAGAATAAAAATAATTTCTTAAGAAAATGTGTAAAGGAACAATTAGTTTTTCTTCTTATACCGGTTGATTCAAAATAAGTGTGACCCATTTATAAGCATATAACTATTTATGATGAATTTCTATCATCTTACTACTGGTTGTTTTATAAAAATGACGCATTTAAGTTACCAATCTAACCCTTTTTATTAGTACGAGTAAATTACATTTCTGAAATTGGATCATCAAACCCGGAACGAAATTGTACATCTCTTGAAGGATGGTTGTTCAAATTCTGTAAATAATAAAGCATTTAAAAATAAAAAATACATTTTTTCTATTATATTATTATTTAAACTTCAAAAAGAAATAAAATTTGACTCGCAGTCAAAAGCTCCAGGGTACAATTTGAGCGATAGGGAGACCTTAATGAAAGAGAAAAAAGAAATTGAAAAGAATTATCGCTGTAGAAAATTCTTTGCCTCCAAACCTATGGCAAACAAACTATAGATAGAGCAATCGACAATTTATCGTCATATTAAGTAAATTAGATATAAAAAGTAAATTTTCAAGTCTTTCATCAAACGTTTGTCAAGACCGTAGAAAAACGAAGAAAACATTCTTAGCCTTTATATTTAGTGTTACGCAAAGGTAGGTACAAAGCATGAACAACTTTTGATGAAGCACAGGCTCATTTGTCATTCACAACTAGTAAAATGAAGATTTAACATATATCAAGCAAAAAAAAGTCCTAAAGACGCAAACTGTGTTGAAAAATACAAGTTGGCCGTCAGGTGTTATGGTATGGACGGAAATGTCCTCTCAGGGTTAACAAACCATTTTTGTGAAACCCCAAACAAAATTAATCTAAATACTATCAAAAAAAGTTTTAAATACTTGATCAAAAAGTAAACGTTTTTCCCCTCAAGTAAATTTTTTTTTTTTCCCCAAAGATTTCCCGATTAATACTGTAAAATGAACTAAAAAATGGCAAAAAAGATTAAAAATAAATTTTCTGCCTCCTGAAAAAACTATACTACCCCCTGTCTGTGCTCTTTATTATTTGTTTTTATGGGAATACTTAAAAAACAATTAAATAGACGTAAAATAAGAGCATTCCAGGGGCTTCAAAAAGAAATTTAAGAGGGAAAAATATCCCCAAAATGATCGAAAAAATTCTAATATTTTCTTCTTCATTTAAAACAATGAACTTTAACAAACTACCTTTTTTAGTTTTTTAAAAGGACTAATTTTTAAAATTAAAATTTTTTGATAAAAAGCGGGAGTCTGACATAAAAAATCTTTTATTCCCTGCGCAGAAATGAAGATTTTAAGGAAAATAGTTTTGACACTAAACACATTTTAATTTCTATTTCTTAATGAACTTTCAATGATTCTGTTTAATAGTTTATAATTTTCTTGACTTAAGTAGAAGAATACTTGCTAGGAATCTCAACGATTATTTAAGAAGAAATTTTTTCAAAAAATTTATAATTTTCTGTTACCAAAAATTGTTCGGGTATTTTCCAAAAAAACCATAGCATTAATGTTTAAGGCATAATCCCTTACATAGCACCAAAAAGCAGATAATAAAAAATTTTAAAATGATTTTTCATGCTTTCTTTTTTTGTGCAGATCAGGGGGGAACCTTTTTGTTGTAGTTCTACATTAATCTGCGAATGTGATAAAGGGTGCCACATGGTAGTAAATTTTTGAGACAGTTGGGTTTCCACGGCAATGTATGCGGAGTTAGGCAATAGAAATGAAAAATACAGATTGAGTGTTTTATTATATATTAATTATGCATCATTTAAAGTTATTTTTAACACAAAAAAATGCATTAAAAAGTACAATTCTTTCTTCAATATAAATAAAAAATTAAAATTACACATAATTTATGTATTGTGTATCTTTTAAGAATATTTATTAAAATAAGAAAAAAGAAAAAACAAAAAGATAAGTATTGCACAATATAATTGCATAAAAAAAATTAAAATTAAAATTTAAGTGAATCTTTTTTTTCAAAGTTCTATTTTAAAATCACAATATCAAGGGGAAAACTTTTTTCTTTCAATTTGACCACGATTCTATGTGCAGTTGCTAAACATTTTTGTAAACTGAGTAAGAAAAGTCAGGTTAGAAAAAAGAATTCATGTAAGAAAAAAAATTTTCACGTATGTATATGAAGCCAAATGCGAAAATCACGGAGCATACGCAATTTTCTTCAAACAATTAAATTGCTCTGGTAAAGATATGCAATAATTTGAAATAACTGTCAATTTATTCATAGTTATGTCTGCCAAATTGTTTCATAATTCCCTAAAGTTTGAAGAGGTTTTCCCACGAATAAACAATTGGAGATGATTTTTTTTCATTTTACAAGTATTACACAATTAAAAATGAATACTTAACGTTAATAGTAAGTCTCACTAAACAGAGAAGGTTTTTTTTTTACATGAATCAAACAAACTACACACAAGCAAATTCAGCACAGAATCATTTAATAACACATAATTAAAAGTAAGAAACAGCTCTTAAATAAAGATGCGTAAAGTGTGAAAAGAAAAACAGAAAGCGATTTAAATTTATCTTATAACTTTGTAGTGTGCCACTGGGAATAATTCTGCATGACACATGTGGCCCTTGTGTCATAGGTTGCAGAGCCCAGCGCTAGATGTTGCCTTTGCTAGATAGTTGATAGCATTTTGGAAGTTCGAAGAATGCTCCTAATAATGGACGACCATTTTAAAGGTGTGTTGTGAGTAATAATCCTAAACGTTTTCTTGTTTATGATACCAAACTGAATGCAGAACGATGTAGGAGAAACCTGAGTACAGCATTGACGCTCAGGAATCATTTCACTAAAAAGGTGACAAACACAACTGCAAAGAGCTTTTGTAATTTAATATTGTTGCCTTAAGAAATAAAGTTTTATAATTGTGAAGCTTCCTCTGTTGAATATTGATTTAAATAATCAATTCCAATTGTCGTGATAACTGCAGGATATACAGTTATGCTTCTAGGTCGAGCAAGGCAACAACGACAGAACGCGTTTTCAGTTCTATGTAAAAGATGAAAACATTGGAATACAATAGAACTATGGAAGTTTGAACGTTGCTTGTAAACAGGAATGGCTCATTTATAAGAAATCCTTAATGATATTCGGTTTCCTGTGCTGTAAATTTATGGGGACTGTGAAAGATTTGCAAACATTTGCGCATGGTCCATGGTAATGCATGAATCTTTTTTTTACTAAAATTTATCCGTTAAGTTCTGCTTTTCGGTTGATAGATTGTTGTAACAAATAAAACATTTAGTCAGTGTCGTGATGCTTAATAAGAGAATATTCTTTTGAATAACGTTTTTTTTTTTTTTTTTTTTTTACACAGAAATTTCCAAATTTGAACATAATAGAAAATATTTAAAATACTAGGCAAAGTATTATGAAGAAGAATAATAAAAGCTAATATAGTGAATTATAGTGAAATTGTTAAAGGAACTGCAGAGTTTCTTGTTGATGGAAGATTTCCAAACACTCGTGGAGTCCAAGTCCTGTGATATTTCTAAGACAGTGAACTAACCAAGTATTAGGTAACTAAAGAAAAATTTAGGCCTGTTGAAAGTAAAAGTAATATTCCTTGCAAGAAATTGTTTTAGACTTTTTAGTATTATTTTTTTGAAGAGGGAGTACAAGTTATAACTTAATCTTCATGTGAGCACATATAAAATAAGAGGCATTTCTAACAGTTCATTATGTCATTCTACATTAAAATGCCGAGTAAATTATGTTGAAACATTTAAATTGTTCCAAAATTTTTTTTATCTTTTTTTATATCAGTTTGAAACTAAAAAAGCGCCACTATTAAATTGAAATATGCCATTGTCATAGGCTAAGATACGACTCCTTACTATATTTCATAAAATATAATATTATTTTTCAATGTAAAACAAATTTAAAAAATATAGTTAGAATTAAAAATTTTCAAAATAAATCCATCTTAAAAGTATTTTTAATTTGTATAATTTAAAAAATAATAAGGGAAATTTTAAAAAAATTTACGTGCTCGGGGCATGAAGTAAAGAAAGAAAGAAAATAAAAAAACCCCGTTTCAAAAAAATAGTTTTTTCTGAAAAAAAGAGTAAATGAAATGAATTGATTGCCCAATAATTTCAGTCTGTGCAAAAAAAAAAATTGGGGTTTTTTAAAACCTACATAGGAAAATCCATTTTGATTAAAAATGGGGGAATTTTTTAAGTGAAAATTTGGGGAAAAGTATAAAAAGTATTTGTTATAAATAAGACGTACAAAATTTAACGGGAAATTTTCTAATAATATTCTGAATAAAAATTTTTTTTTTTTATTTTACTAAAAAGAGAGGCTGAGAAATACTATACAAAAAATGTTTGGATAAACATTTTTAATAATTAACTATAATTTAATAACACAGTAGAGAAAAAGTGCCACAGTAAAAATTTATATTTTTGTATTTTTTAAAATTATTTTTTGGGACGGACTTTTTGCCTACCTTTTCTCCCCCGTAGGGAAATTTTTTTAACTATCAAGTCGGTTATTCACAACCAACCCTTTAGAAGAAGAAATAGTTGCAAAAGTTTCTTTTAACGGGAAATTTTTTTGCCGGAAATAAGGGTTAAACAAAATCGGGGGATTGATACCGGGGAACTTTTGTGTTAAATACTTTTGGGTTTAGTCCAATTTCACAAAAAAAATACCGAAAACGGATGTTAATCCCAAAAAAAAAAATCAAATTTTATTGTCTCCTAATCATTTTGTATTTCATCATTGCTACACATTCGCGATTAGACAGAAATTCCTTTTTGTTTTTAATTTGAATTTTGTGTCGTTTTTTTGTGTGATCAATAAATGATTTTTTGGGTTATGACTAGTTTTTTTCCCCACCCCCATATCAAAGGTGACCGAGAGGGTGAGGCCCTCTCAAAAATTTTTATAATTTTATCTTCAGTAAAGGAAAAATGTATTCTTTAAATTTATTAGTTTTAAGGACAATATCTTTTTTTGTTTTCTAAACAAAATTATTTCATATGGAGCAAGGTTTGCTTATGAAACAAATAACTTTCACGAGGGGAAAAAAAACGAGGGGGTGGAGCCCCGCTAATTTGAATTTCAGCGAATGAAAGACCTGGACTGTGCTCAACACTCGTTAAATTTTGCTCCCGGGGCAACGTGAGGACTTTTGGGGCTCAATAATTTAAAGTGCATATTCTTCTAAAAAGGGCGCAACATAATTTAAACCAGACCAACAACGCCAATCATGATTTTTAACAATAATTATTCGGCAATTTGGGGAATAACATACTTTAAAGTACTAAAACGAAGCTAAACGCAGTATTTTTTAAAATAAGTTATAACAGGGTATAACTGGAACCACGTTGTTTATTTGAAAGAAAAATTTTTAACATTACTTTAAATACATTTTCAAAATTAGCATGCAAATCATAAGATAATATGGGGGTTTTTTAAATAAGAGTACAGGCATCACACCAAAGAAACGCGAAAAAGGGTATGAAATCCACGAAAAATACAAAAGAGCACTATAAATTTAATTTATTCATAGGGAGTGTTCAAAACACATTAAAATCATTCAAGTTTGAAGATAATATTTGGAAACAATCACGATATTATGTCCCTTGTTACATTATACTTTGTCTCAAAATACCATTTCTTAACAGCAAATAAACTGAAATTACATCATTTTTTTACTTTTCCGTTCAGGGAAAAACAGTTTTAAAAGTAAATAAATGAATGGGAAAAAAAAAAGGGGTAAATAAATAAAGAAATCCATTATAACCTAATATTGAACTAACAATGTTTATTTTACCGTACTTACTTTTCAAAGTTACAATAATACTAATGAGCATTTGAAAAAATTTGGTTTTTTTTAATCTAAATCTTTTTTAAAGTTTCAAATAAAAAAAAAGATTTCTTAAAAATAAGTTTTAAATTTTAAAATTAAGGGAAAAGGAAATAAATAAACTATATCTGAATAAATACTTTTTTTAGAATAAATAACCCCCAAAACAAAACAATTCCTAAGTATTTTGATTGGGGACAAGCTACGCTATACTAAATGCAATGACTTTCTGTACCGTTTCCAAAAAACCCTTTTATTAGTCTGGTTATTTTAATATGAAAAAAACCTGTGGGGGGCCCCCAAAAAAAATGAAAGAACGCCTTAAAAAGCCTTAAAATAAATGCTATCTGGTCTCATAAATGGAAATTTCCCAAATTTTAAATTTGTTTCCCTGTTTTGCATGTTTTGGGGGTTAAATTTTTCCCCTTTCAGAACAAAATAAATTTTGAAATTGGGCTTTTCGTAATTCCCAAGGGATTGATGAATCTAAGTAACGGGAAAAGAAAAATATTTCTAAAATTTTTGAAAAATATTTTGAAATCATTTTCCGGAAACAGATTATTGCAAATGAAGAAAAAAAAAAATAAATAAAATGAATGAATTTTGCTTTTTATTTCAAAACTTTAGGATCTAAGGTTTCCCCTTTTTAAGAATGCATTTAAATTTTAAGTTTAAAAATACATTTGATTTTATTTAGAATCAAACAAACTAAAATTTTTTTATTTTTTTTTTTTTGGGCTTTTGCTTCGTTGAAAACTCTGTAAAATTTATTTTTTTTTTTATCTTGAAGTATTTCAACTGAAAACCCCCCATGTTCATTGAATAATTTAAGATCTTTTTAAACGATCCCGAAATTTCAGTAAAAAGGGAAAAAAATTCAACCACGAACAATTTCTATGTTTCATTGAATGTTCTAAAATATTTCATTTTTTTTGCGATGAAGACTAATAACTTGGAGATCAAAAAAATCATTAAATTTTTTAAATATGTATTCATTAAAAGAAAAAAAGAAATAATTTAAAGTTATTTATATATACAAGAAAAATAAATATTGAAATTAGAAAAAAAAAAAAAAATAGTATTTTAAGAAAT
>BMAV01002746.1:0-11672 GCA_019973955.1 Trichonephila inaurata madagascariensis
TTTGTAGGGGGGAAATGATTGATCACTAAAAGAGAGTTCCCATAATCAAATAATTTATTATTCCAATATATTATCAAACAACGCAATTTTCCATATGGGAATGCAATCGGGGGTGATATAACGTATTTCTAAATTCAAAGGGAAATGCCCGGAACCCAAACCCACTTATCTTTAGGAATTTATCCTAAGAAACTTTATCTGCTAATTTTAATACGCTAAAGCCCGTTCTGTATCCCTTTTATTTTTTAATATTTTCAACAGCCCCGGCATTCAGCATCTCAGTTTCCCTTTTTCTCCTTCTTCTATTCACAATTAAAAAACCTTTCCCACACATATCTACGTAATCAGAAATCCGGTTTCTTCTTAAAAAAGGATTGGTTGGAAATCTCATTCTAAAGTTTCCAAAAGGTTTTTAAAAAACCTTTAAACCCCCATCACAAGGTATACACATAAACATTTTTTTTGAAATAAAAAACCGACACACCACCTCTCACCTGTTAAAACTGGATGTAAAAATAAATTTCTCTTAAAAAATTTTGAAAGGATATGGGATGAGGGTTTTTTTCTCAAGAAAATTGAATCTATAACCAATACTCATTAATATTCAGAACTTTATTAAATAATTACATTTTTCACAAGTCCATTAAACACTTAAATCAAGCGTACACATTTTTAAGCAAGTAAAACGAAATAAAATAAGACATAAGTAAAATATATAATATTCTGATTTGAAATGAAAATATTTATATTTAATTTAAATTTTTGATCCAATAAAAAAGTAACCTTTACCTTTTTCTCTTTTTCCTTTTATTTTATATTGCATTATAATATTACTCCTCTCTTATAAAATGAATACAGTTTACTTCATCTGGATTAAAACGTCCACTTGTAATTCCTCACAGAATCGTGTTTTGCATTTTGCCTACATGGTTAATCAGCAAAGTGAAATTTAATAACACCCATTTTTAATGAACTAAAAAAATGGTTTTTTTTTGATCACGTTTTGTAATATAGATATATTTTCAGAAGAATACAGTGACTGTATTCTCTTCCTAAAAATTGCGTAGTCGTCGAGAAAGAAGCAAATTACAAAGATTGATTCAATACCTTTCACAACTCTGATCGAGATTTTAAATACGGGATTTCTGATGATCTTTAAAGGGAGTCTTAAGGCTATAGTTTATCAAAGTATGAAACAGTATATAAAGTATTAAACGCAGTGTTATATATATAAGTATTAAACACAATTGGTCAAAATATTAAACACAGTTGGTCAAAATATTAATTTATATAACACCATACGAGTATAAACTAACATAACATTTGAGGAAAACTTCATGTGTACTATATATGTTTTACAGTAAAATTGGAATAATTTTTTTAAATTTTTAAAAATTTATTGAAATTGTTCTAAAAGTAAGATAACGATAAAATTGACTTTTTTTGTTTTATTTTTCAAAAAATATTTTTTCAAAATTTTAAATTTTTTAAATCGCATTTTTAAAAACCCTTTTAAAAAGGGAAAAAGGTCAGGATCTTAAAAAAATTAGAAATTATAAAGGGGGAATTTTTTGAAAAAGTCTTTCTCCCCAAAATGTAACAAAAGAAAACCCCTTTTTTTACTCATTTATAATTTTTCACACCCCGACTGGGGTGACTTTCAGCTGCGCACGATTTAACTGTTTTTCCTATACATTTGGGCCTGAAGTTGCACCGGGATGTAAATAAGCTCGAAGTTTGAAGGCCCTAAAGTGCCCCACAGAAAAATTTTAAGGCGATTCTTCTTTTTTCTCCACATATATGTACAAGCCCCTAACTTTTTTTTTGCTGCGGTGATTAATATGATCCTCGAAAAACATGTTAAAAATGATGATAAATCAACTGCATAATTTTTATAAGTGTATTTACATTTATATATTTAACCTTTTCTGTCGCCGGTAATTTTGGGGCCCCAAATTTTTTCGAAAAATTACGCCCCAGTACTACTCGGGGTAACTTTTTTTAGTGCAGTTTTTTTTTCGAAATATATGGGGGGACGTTTTTTTCCCATCTTTTAAAGACTGATTTTCGGGAAAAATTAATGTGCGCTCAATTTAATAGATGGCAGCCCTTTACGAAAACTTCAAATGTTAGAGGAAAATTCTTTGGTTAAAAATTTGACAATTTTTCCCCAAAACATCAAAATAACTTGACAGTTAAAGGGTTAAGATTAAAACAAGTCGCATTAAAACATTTATAAATGTAACATTAAATAAAAAACATACATATTTCAATTAATATCTACAATAAAAAACTAGAAATATATATTTAATACGTCAAAAAAGGGGAAATCTTCAAAATCTTAAAACGCAATATTAGTTAATTGTTTGCCGCTGTGTACATATGCTTCCTTGTTTATAACCAGGTGAATCAAAATCGTTGACCTCACTGAGAAGATTTATTACATCTATTACACTTAAATCCACTGAATGGTTTCGTCCAGTAATGATGTTTTAAGAAGATTAACTTTTCTAATCAGAAAATCTATAATTTTTTTCTTTTGATTTTGACATTTCTTCATATCAATCATGATATTTAGCTAAATAATTCTTCCGATCTTGTAAGAATTATCGGGTTCATTTTTTACACATTTCGGTCAACGCTTAAAAAATAATAATGATTTTCCAAACTTGCACTAGTTTAAAGCAGGAAAAGTTTGTGAACTCACAGTTAGTTTATAAATTTTGTCCTCATTTTTTTTTTACAGAACAATCAGCTGATTAAAAGTACAGTTTTTCTTCGATCGTGTCATTTGCACATTTTGTAAAAAAAAAAAGCTTTTTAGCCGAATATGCTGTTAATATCATTATATGGCTATGCTGAAACTCATATCAGCACTTTCATTAACTACCTACACATTTTACAACCACTGCAATTAAATTATAGAATTTTCTTTCTCTCTCGTCTAATTCATCAATCTCTCGTTTTGATATGAATACAAATCTATCACACGGCGCTCATAAAACAGAGTTCTTTCTTTGCGCGCGCGCGCGCGCACACACACACACACACACACACACACACACACACACACACACACACACACACACACACACACACACACACACACACACACACACACACACACACACACACACACACACACACACACACACACACACACACACACACACACACACACACACACACACACACACACACACACACACACACACACACACACACACACACACACACACACACACACACACACACACACACACACACACACACACACACACACACACACACACACACACACACACACACACACACACACACACACACACACACACACACACACACACACACACACACACACACACACACACACGAGAGGGCGCGTTAAATTAAATAGTGGCAAATGTATTCAATTTATTTACTGTTTACTGTGTGCTAATTTCACATTATCCGTAGTTGCACGCCCATATAAATTTCAAATTAGCTTAGTAGGACAAATGTACCTTCTACACTTTTCACCCCTTCCTCTTTGCTTGTTTAAATTCTCATCACAGCCTGCAATATCAGTCAACTTGCATCTATATTTACTCTTAATGAAAGAAAAACTTTGCTCATAAATATATGTCGACTAAAATATTAAGATTAATATGACTACAAATTTCTTCATACACACATGGAATTTTTTTTTTCCTGCTGACAAAGATTTGTATAAGTCAATTAATGAGACAGCATAAAATGTTTCCTTCACACAGTTATATGACTGCAAATCAGCGAGTTCAAGCTGTAGCTTCTTAGGTTCTGTATTAATATCAGCAGTAATGGGATAACAGAGCAAATTAAGGCTCAATGTTTTGAAAATCCTGTGATCATCCTTCAAACTTCGCAGATTATCTCTTTGTAGAAACACTTTCAGGTATTTTGTTTTCCTTCTAAAGGAATAAATGAGTCTTGGTGGGCCTCAAAAAAAAAAAAATCCTTTGCTAGCTGCATGTTGCCTACTCCACACTAGGCTTTCTAAGTAAAAGTAATGTGATAATAAAAGTTATGTGTGAATAAGTAATTCTAAGTTAAAATACTTTAAAAAAATTATTGATTTGCTGAAATTCAAAAATTATCAAATGTATTAAATCAGAGTGTTTAGTTTATTGGATAACACAATACCACTTTACCTAGGTAATAAGTTCACTAAACAGTCATAAAAGAAAGTTAAATGAGAATATACATTTTCGACGTTAAAATTTGGATTGCAGCGAAGAAAGTTACGATCATATGCCTTTTTTATAAAATAATTACATTTTGTGAAACAGTTTAAAAAAGATTAAAATGCTGCCAATATTTCATTTAATATATATAAATGGACATATTTTATTCAAACCTTAATAGCGCTCTCCACAATACTTATTAACGAAAATAAAATTTTTTGGGGTTTTATTTTTTCCCATTTTTTTTACTTTCAGAAATAAAAAACACACCTTTCTTAAATAAGATTTTTCAACCCGTATTTTTATATTTATATTTAGAATTTTATTAATATTTGGTTAAAAACACACAATTTGGAAATTCTAAATTTATATATTTTTCAACTTTTTTTTAAAAGGGGTGTTTCTTTTTTTTCTTTTATATTTTTAAAAAGGAAATATCATAGGGGGGAATATAACATTCTTTTTCAGCTACTCGGGGCGGCGGGACCTCAAATTTCAACCCATGGTCAAGTGCGGGGACGACACCAGGCTGATACCCCCCTTCCCCAACTACCACACCCCCAAAAATGAACGTTTGGCTCTCGACAGTTTAAACGGGATATATGGTAAGCTAAAACAAAAAAATCTTTTTTTTCTTCTTTTACGTTTAAAAAGTTGGAGTAAAATTATTCTCAAATAGAAACCCTCGAATTCAGATAGTAATCGGAATGCAAAACTCAACAAGCCAATCATACCCTTTTTTGATAACAATAAAAATTTATTTTTAATTCAGGTTGAAATTTGCTCTGTGAAAAACAATTTAACTAAACTATCTATTCAGTTTGTCTTGCGAAAAATTCTTGTTGCGGGAAAATATAATTTATTTTTTTTAATTTTTTTAAATGTATTTTATCAATTTTTTAAAAATTACAAATATTTACTTTATAAGCAACAACTCAACAATAAAAGTAAGGGGAAAAACTATCAATACCCCCAAAACAACAGGATTAAAATATTTGCGAAAAGAGTGTTTTATACGCTGAAAAAAATTTTTGGGAAAAAGGAAGTAGAAATGTAATTTTTTTAATCGTAAATTTCGTTTATTAAAACTAAAATTTTTTTGAAAAAAAAAATGGAAAAAGGAAAGGGGTAAAGCGTTGATTGGATAAAAGGATGGTCCCAAGCACGAAGAACATCATTAAAGGGAAAAAAAAATTTGAGGTAACTTGTTTTGGGTTAAAAAAAAAGAAAATTTAAATTTTTTAATTTTAGTATTTAGAGCAAGATACTCAAGAAAAATTTTCTTTCTACAGTAATAAAAAAAAAATACGGTGGGTGAAAAATATATTATGGGTCAAAATGAATTTAAACAAGGTCTAATAAAAAAATTTAATTTTTGAAATTGTTGGTCGAAAATGTATTGAGGGGGGTTGCGTCCCTTAACTTTCCCTTTGGGTTCTTTTGGGGCCAGGATTAAGGGCAACTTTTTTCCAACAAAAAAAAAGAAATTGAAACGTGAATGTAAGATGCAAATTATATAGCTTTTAAATATAATTTCATAGGGTGGAAATTTTGGGGGAATTTTATGAGGTGAACGATTTTAAGTGACACCAACAGGGTTATCACGAATAAAACCATTGGTAAAAGGTGCCCATTCACTCGAGTAAAGACGCAACTCACTCTGATTAGATCGGCGTCGGATCAAGGGGGATTTACTATTTAATATTTAGGACGTGAATTTAATTGAGATTAGGGGTTAGATTTAATAGTGGCCCGGTTCGTTGTTCAGTATTTATTGATGTTTTTTGCATCTAGATTCTCCCTATATTATTATTATTTAATCTGTTAAAAAATTTGAAGGTTTTGTAAGGGCAAATTAAGATCAATGGAATCTTCTAGTTCTTTCGAAAACCACACCCCTAGCTCATCAGATAATCAGGAGAAACCTTGGGCAAATTTTCCCTTAAGCAACGTAGAATAGGGGAAAATTACATCCAGATTATATAAAATAGGATGTAAAGCATCCGACGAGAGTAATGATCTGGTCATGTATGATAATTCGAGTACAGGTAAGTAAAAGTACATGGAATTCTAAAAAGTATATAAATAAATATTGGGTCAAAAACCCTTTTTTTAATGACCTATTTCTCAAAAATATTCTGTATATTTTTCGACAGGATTTAACCTTTTTTTTTTTCAACAATGATATATAAACAGTGGTTTATATTTCATTTAATTACTTTATATTTAGGACTGGGCATGGAAACAGCCCTGACAACCCTGTACAAGTATACTAAGTAGTCAAAAAGTTAGGAACATTTCCTTACTCAACCTTTAACTCGTCTTCGCTAGGCTCCTATCCCAAAAAAACCCGGGTTTTTGTAAAATTTTTATCTTAATGAATATCAGTTCAATTTTGGGTGTTCTGGGAAAACAAAAATTTAAGTGTTTTTGAACGCGTCATGATTATGTGAATGCCATAAGAAGTAATTTCAATGTCTTTAAAGCTGCTAACACCCATTGCTTTTCTTGAACAACAGTATCTCATCCCAAGAATGGAATGAAACATTTCAATAAATTCTGTGAACAAAGGGTATAGACGACTAAAGTGCATGTCACACCGCTGCAATACAAAAAATTGCAGCTAAAATCGGAAAAATGTTATCCATTCATTCACAGGACCCAAAATTAAAAAGTGGTTTTTAACTGGAAGGCAACTATAACCCAAATTTATTTTTTAAGTAGAAAAAAAATCTTATGGACTTGAAGGCTGAAATAGAACCTTGGTGGAGAAAAATGATTTCCCCGATCGTGGGGTTAAGTTTCCTCTTCCACGATGGCCGCGGTAACAAATGGTCATAACGGCTCAATGGCACGTCACGGTTCGAGCCTGGTACCGGAAAACCCGCTGGGAGGCGTGATGCAACTATAAATCTACTGATGCTCAAACGTCCTTCCGTTGGTGTGGTGTGGAAGTTATAGAAGAGGGGTGCCAACTTTGTTGTCCCCCCTCATTTACCCTGTTCAAAATTATGGGTCCGTGGTCAAACCCCGAGAGCTGGAAATACGATGTTAAAAATTTATACTATTTTTTCCATTTTGTAGACGAATGGGTCCGTGTGTGGGACAAGCAGCACGAAACCACGAATTAAACATTCTATATAACAACTAAGTGGTTCGCTGCGGAATCACGATATAGGGAGTATACTCTTGATTTCTTAGTTCCATTGGAAAATCCATATATGTGTAAGCAACTATCCTTGCATTATTGTCAAATATACCTCATTTATGGACAATATTTCTTGGCTATTTCGAACAAGATAATGAATCTTGCCATCTGGATAGAATTATCACAGATTAGTTAGAGGGTTATTTGACTTTATTTTTATTATTTGTGTATTTTTTTAAAAAATATTTTTGATCCAGAAACTGAAATTTTCTTGAAAAAATATCCTTTAAGAACTAGCATTTGCCCTTTAACTGTAATAATTTTTTCTAAGACTATTCGAATGATTGTGTAATTGACATTTTTAAACAAAATAATAAATGATTTTTTTTTGTAATTGATAATTATAAAACAAGATGAATTGAGATTCAAAATGGTTGACAGTTTCAATTCAATGAACATCTCTTAATAACTGTGCACTCATTTTATGATGAAATAATGAACGGTTCCTAAATATACACATATGCTCGCACGTCCTCGTTGCTTGAACGTGGTTCAGAATTACGAGGTTTACTGCCAATCGCCCTCGTGTTGCTTCAAATTATGACCTTAATAATCACCACACAGTGTACTTTAAAAGACAGTAGGAGCTAATTGACTCTAGTAGACTTTGAATAATTTTGATGATGTCTTTATAAAAAACATAATTTTAGATTTTTAAAATTTAAGAAAATTTGAATTCTTTTATTGAACGTTTTTTTGCATAACACACACACACACACACACAACACACACACACACACACACACACACACACACACACACACACACACACACACACACACACACACACACACACACACACACACACACACACACACACACACACACACACACACACACACACACACACACACACACACACACACACACACACACACACGCACACACACACACACACACACACACACACACACACACACACACACACACACACACACACACACACACACACACGCACACACACACACGCATCAGTTTATAGAATTATAATGAATCTCAGTTTAGTACGAGGAATACTTTTGTATCTACGTTTGCGTGCGTCTCAATTTGCTTTCTTCTTTGGCTTTGTAGGTTTTACAACTTTTTCACTTGATATATTTTATTTTATTATACTATATATATATATATATATACAATGATTGATGACAAAAGTCTCGTGTTTGTAGAGTCTAATTTTATGCTGGCTTACCACCAGAAGTTTCCTCCTCATTTATATTAATATAATACGCAGACTTTAAATTAGAGCTTTACAATGTTAATTTTGAATTTTGAAACTAGAGTGATACTTATAAATGTGGATAACGATCATACGAGAGTAAGTAGCAGATATTTTACTCTCATTTTTACTTTTACATTTAACTTTACATTTTACATTTAACTTTTACATTTAACCATGGCTCATATAGTACATGATTCTCATTGTGTAATTATAATCCGTATTAATTAATTCAAATGAGAATTGCCGCACCGTTAACAATTCGAAACATATGCTCAGGCTCGTTTTTGCACGAACAATATTTGTGAGTGATGTACTCCTGACTAATCGTTAATGAAGTACAGGTTTCTGTCTTAGGCCTAGTAAGGCTTTTCAACCATTATTGGAGACTGTGATGAGAAAAAATGCTTATTGAATGATAAATGATAAAAGTGTTCCATTATTTTGAAAAAGCAACAATCGTTGAAAATTATTAATAATGTGTGAGAATTTTAAGTAAAAAGAGTGTGTGTTCATGGGAAATGTTTAAATTTGAAAGCAAGAAAGAAAATTAGGCTAAACATTTTTTATATTTACTATGAAAAATAAATCTATATATATATAAAGGAAAATATATATTCACTCACACAGTTTCTCATTTTACAGGACTACTCAAACTGTGGGCTTTAGAATTAGAAATTTAAAGCGCGAACACCTTTTTTGGTAGAAATTCACCAAGAACAGGTTTTTTGCAAATAGACTCTGAATGGGGTTTATACGAGCTTCCGTTTAAGAAATTCAAGTACTCTTTAAATCAAGAGGAATAATCTTTTTCAATGCATGCTGAAAGCTTAATATGGTAAGACTTACATATCAATAACTTCAAAACAGGATATGTAGTCATACAATACCATGAAATATGCAGAGAAGCGGCCGGGTAAGGGATAGTAAATAATAAAAAGAAATAACTATTTTACAATGGAGCAATGATAAAATTTAAAAAACAGACACTGTCAAAGTTGTGGATAAAAAAATAAATAATTTCACACAAAGCGCTGTTTGCAAATGTTGAAACACATTTACTAGTTAATTATAATAGTTAACAACTAGTACTTTAATTTCCATTTTTCAAAAAAACTTATTTATATTATTCTTTATAATTTTTTAGCATAACAAACTAAATTTTCGATTATTTAGAATTAATTAAAAAACTAATTGAATGCAAATGTTTCTAAATTATTAAAAAAACAGTTAAATAATTATTTTCTGAGCCAAATAAAATTAGTTTTTGCTTTGAGAGACTATGAAATTAAATTGCTTAGCATTCATATAAGAATTCATTCTGAATTTTAAAAACGTTTTTTAAACAAGCAGTTTAGATATTTTTGTATTATTATAAATTGAAAAAATGAAGTCCTAGCTTCAATCTCTGATGCGTTTTTAACTAACATAACCTCTTAAAATTAAACTGCACTTGGAATTGAAATATGCATACAAAGGGAATTCATGCTTTTCAAATTAAAATAGTTGAAGAGAATCCATATAAGAAGTTCTCCAATAAATATTTATCTATAGGAAAAATGAAAGTGATAACTGAAAAGAAAATTCTTTTGGACCTAATTGTATTTCTTTGAAAATGGAACAACAAAATACAACCCAAACAGATCGATTTCTCATTCCTTCTATTGCTAAGACTTCACTGCCAAAATAGATAACAACAACCAAAAAATGGCCTTCTGCACTACATAAATCATTCCTTTTTTTATTTTTAATCAGTTGGTCTACTATTTCCCAAAACGCTTTACGAACAGCATGTGTTTTTGTACTATTGCCAGTACAATATTCGAATTGCAAATGAATGATTTTGTTTTATTCTTCACAACTCTGGAACAGAATTCTCATTTTGCGAAAGAGCTGCAAAGAGAAAATAAAATACAAGAATAAGGAATCACAATGAGAATTTCGGAGAATAGAAATGACTTTAAAAGTAGTATTTTCAGCATTCCATTGTTAGAAATAGGATACATACAGATATATATGCGCTATTATGATGAGAAAATTCGATAAAGGGATAACAGGAAGAATATGCTCTAATAAAAGCAGTGAACTAAAATTATATTGATGTAAGATATTTGATAAGCTATTCTTTTCTATGCTGTTGAAACACAGAAAAGAGGAAAACATTGTTTGTAATTGATTTGAATTTGCGTTCAGTTAAAACGAAATTATAGCAATTTAAAACATTTTTAAAATATACTCGTGTACCTAGACTTGCTTCAATACAGTTTTGTCTCACACTAAGCTTAACAAAAGAGAAGAGGTAGTTTTGGAAAAATTATTATCTGTATTTCGAATGTGGTGAACGCCGATAAAGAGCTATTGATAAAGCTCAAAAGATGAAGCGCTGTTGATTGCTTTTTTATAAATCGTCTGCTCCTGTGTTTGTTCGCAATTTAATTCAATATTCTATTCGTTTCAAAGCATACCCTTTGGTTTATGTATAATTGAACTCATGAGAGGAATAAAGGTATTAAATTGCGTCTGGATTTGTCCAATTTTATAGCGTTTCTTCTACAGCTAGCTTCGACAGAACAATCCAAACACAAATGTTAAATTGCAAATCATTCTATCTCTAAAATATATAGAATAAAATGGAGACATTTTGTTTCAAATGTTCTTGTTTAATTATTGCGGAGTTGAGATATACAAATGATTATATAGAATTTCAGCGCAGACACACATCACGCGAGCCTGTGGCGCCACATCAAAGCGCTATTTAAGGCTTGGAGATTTCGTCAATTTCAAGTTCGGCAATTGTGTTTTTCAAAAACAATCAATTATGTCTCGTAGAAAACAGCGATCAGCTTTTGATCAAGTATCCGAGTTCGACAGAGGAAGGACAGTGGCCTACCGAGATTGTGGATTATCTTTAAGGCAAATCAGTAGTCGTGTTGGACGAAAGCAAAACAACTGTAATGCGGATATGTGACCGTCGGATGCAGGAGGGTATGACGGACCGACGTGGTCGACGCATCCGCCTCAGTGCATCACTTCACGTGAGGCAGCT
>BMAV01002747.1:0-19930 GCA_019973955.1 Trichonephila inaurata madagascariensis
CATAAAATGAAATTTCTTTCAATTGTCTACCCTAATTTTAAATTCTACAATCCCCTGTTTTGGCATTTCGCCCCCTGTGCTTTTAAACCGGGGCTGCGTTTTTTTTAATTTTGCATAAAAAAATATTTTCTATATCTTCTTCCGATATAAATGATTTATCTGCTCCGGTGTCCCAGCGCTTTCAAAAAATTGTTATTTATAAAATCAGTGGGAAGTTCTACGGTGCTATACATATCGGAGAAAAGTCTAATTGTCTCTCTTGTCGACACCTCTTGAGGTTGATCATTCCTTTACAATATTTACTCCCCTTTGGGTCCTATCGCCTCGATTGAAATTATTACTCAAACCCTATTTCTACGGTCCCTCTATTAAAATTATCATTTTCGCTCATTTCGAAATGGTAACCCCTTTGTTGAATCTCTGATCATTATTATGAAACCTATTCCTCTCGAACCCTCTATTATTTTGACGGCTATTCTCATAAAATTCATTTCTACTGTTATTTGGTCTTCGTCTTTTGAATTCCTCCAGTTTCTACCATTAGCTTCAAAATTAGGCATCCTATGCGCATTTCGACCTCGTCTTTCTATATTATCGTTCTGATAACCCCTTTGTATTTACAAGAATATCTCTCTTCAATTTAGCCAAGACTTCTAAAAGTTGTATCGTGTTTTTTGGATTGCGCACCTCCACATAGTCTTGTAACTGTGGTTCGAGTAGAACTAAAATATGATCCACTAAGTCTGCTTGGGACATTCTAATTCTAAACTCTCTCTTTTTTTAGTAATCTATACACAAAATCAGTAGCATCCTGATTTCTTCCCTGCTGGTATGCATAAAACTCCGACTGTAGTTCTTTTTTTTTTGACCGCGGGAAAAGCCTTCGCTAATTCAGCTTTGAGCTGCGCAAAATCCGTGGCTGTTTTTTTGCACCAACAACGAACCAAATATCGAATACCTCTTGGGGCCCTTCCCTGAGATGACTTTTTAAGTACGCACATGACAGATTACTTGGGGTTTCAAGTAACTGTATGTTGTTATCTATACACTCTATAAACTCTGCAACGTTCTCCGACCCTGAAAGTACATTTCAGGTAGAACCGTACTTCCACCTACATTACCCCAACCCAGAATTAAATACGTTCGGGCCATTGCGAATTTAGCCATCCAGTGATGACCATGTCATTGCCGGTTCCAGCGTAAGCTAGAGGTGTGGGGTTATCAAAATGATGAGACATAATAATTTTAATACAACTTTTATTAAGATTAACTTATATTACTTAAATTCTAATTTGACAATTTTAATTAAAGTTTAGGTCAAAGTAAATTAAATCACGTATTCAAGTCAGATCACGCCCAAATAGATCCTTTATCCCAATTATCATTTAATCCCATTCATCTAATTACTTATATCAATATTACCTTTTTGCAGATCTCCTTACTTTACCTAAAGAGATATATATCTTTCGCTTTATATTTGAAGATTCCAACTTCTTTATATAGGATTTCTATTCCTTCTAAAACTATCGGACCCTTAATTCTTGATCTGCAAGATTTCACACTAAGCTTTGTCACCTATCGATCAGAATGCTTCCACAATACTATCTCTGAGCCTGCCGCGCTATACTAGGGTTGCCACGTATATCTAAAGGTTTGCCACGCTATATCCTATCATCAAAGCTTCTATCCTTTTATAGTAAATCTCATTTTTCATAATATCTTTGTTTATCTTCTTGGTATTAAATAAAAAGTTTTTGCCATTAATCGTGGCTGTCAAAGAACATATAGGAGTTATGTTAACAGAAAGACGCGAGAGACGTCACAACTTATGTTAATACTTTTTTTCAAATACATTCATTCATTAACTTAAAAATGAATAAAATAGTAACAAAAAAATTAATTGTCCAAATAGCATAAATAGAAAGGGAAAATATTCGTTATGTCCTGTAGTGCAAATGGCTAATTTCATTGTGAAGGCTGTCGCGGGTTCGAATCTCCCTGATGGGCCTTAAATTACATGTGATTTCTTTTTTTACTACACATTTGTTGGAATTACTAAATTTAATTAATGAATAAATAGTAACAAAAAAAATTGACGAACTCCCTATGCAGAAAGGAAAATGGAAAATTCCAAGGAAAATCGCTTTCTGTTTTGCCACTTAATATTGTGTATATACATATTTATAGTATATAATTGTAACTATTTAATAAAAAGTAGCTAAACTAAAATTTTCTTTGTTGACCTAAATAGGAATTGACTTAATTTTTTTTATATTACTTGTTTTTAACTATGGTGATTTGATCTCAATTTCATAAGGAGTTTTGAAATAGCAGTTGCCACGTAACTTAGGTGTGAGGGAGTTATACAATATCGAGGCCACTATAACGCAACACGAGGACTATTGACGAAGCGACATCAAAAATTTCAACCCGATCACGTGGATGAGGACAACATCTGAGATGGCAACCATCTCCAAATTCTACTACAACGGGCGCCAACGGTAGGACTCCTGAGTTCACGTAGATTTAGCGTACTCCGCCCCCTCTCACCGACCTTGTTCAGTGGTACTGACCTCGAGTCCGCTGCATGCTGGCCACATGTGCTTAAGACGAGTTCATCGCTCGTATAAAGAATCTGGCATCGTTAAATTTCTATCAGTCAAACGAATTAAATGCAGCAGGTCGTGCCGTCAGAATGGACGAAGACCTCTCACCACTTAAAATATCTTTAATGCCAAAGCAATGTCACACTGGAGAAAAGTCACGCCAAATATAGCATGGATTGATGGCGTAGAAAAAAACCAGTTTTGAGAGAACTAAAAATTGGAATACACCAACAGGAAGTAAAGTGTTTTCTAAGGGAAGAGGCTTTTTGAGAGTCGTCAAGGCCCATCCCATACGAGTCACCGAGGAAGGTAAGGAAGGAAGATGACAGGTTATTGAAAAACAACTTGTAATAGTTTTGAAATAAGGTAAAATGATAAGATGGCAACTTGAATTTGCTCCCTTTATTTTCGTGTAAGGGCGAGCTCTTTTCACAACAGTGGCATCCCTAACAAAAGCGAGTGTATGCAGTCCAAGGAGAGTTACGAATAAAGAAATTCTCCACCTCCCCTTCATACGTGATTCAGACGCCGCTGTGATACTGGCCCGGTGTTCGAAAACCATGTTCTCCTTCCAAGAAGTTGACTCATCTAAAAGGATATTTTGAAAACTATGTTTTCACTAATAATGCAGTTACCTGTATATTGAAAACTTAAATTTTTCTTCACACAGTGTCGATGAGTCCGAACACCCTCTTTTCAATCAACTTTGTGTCTTCGTGGAAAAGTGAATTTCTTCTTTGAAGCAACAAGAGAGCTGCGTGAAACGTACCTCATGACTTAAGCTCCGGTAAGTGTTAAGGACAACACCTGAGACGCCATCTTCACACTCCAATATTCGCCAAGTGTAGGTGACTTTGAGCCTCAGTAGATTTAACGTGCTTCAGTTCGTCTACATGGTGGGTCTTCAATAGCACTCCGGCTCGATCTCATGACATTCCAGCAGTGAGTTCTTGACCATGCACTGGCTACTACGGTTTCCACTTTATGTCGAAGAAGTCTCCAATTTTATATATTTATGTTGATATAAAGAAGAAAAGTGACTCACAGAAAATACCCACTCACTTACTCATCACGATATCTACGAAACTGTTAGACCTACAGACTTGTACTAAGTAGGATGTTCCTTTATGGAGTAGAGATCCTCATGAGGAATTAGCAAAATTATTGAAAGCTTGCGAACATTACAGATAAACATTCCTTTTTGGAGCTATTAGACTTACAGGCTTGAAATTCTAGACATGCTCCTTTCTCTCATATATAGAGATCCACTAAGAACAGATTTTGAGAAAATCCCAACCCTATGGAGGGAAGTGGGGCCAAGGTGTGGTATTGGATAAGAAAGTTCCCATTTTGATCAACTTGATTCCATTATCGAAATTATATGCATGTTTTTTATGTTGCATTGAAATCCCCAAAACAAGGTTTTATGAAAAGCCCCTTGGCTGAAGGGTTTATACTGCAGCGCAAAAGCTTAAATCTCACTTCAATTTTAGAAATTATTGTTTGGAAGTTTCTGTCTTCCGGTTAAAATCAAGAGGAAAGTTATAAGACAATTTTAATACGATATCAGTAATTTTTACATGTAAAACGGTATACATTCAGTACAAATATTGTTACCCGCGAGAAGTGGGCGAACAACGGCTAGTATTATATAATAATAATTATGATTGAAAACAACAAATATAAGATTTTTATTATATTATGCATCCAATACACTGAACCATGATTTTAAATGCTAAATGGATAATTTTCATGATATTTCAGGTAGTCACTTAGATTAGAAATGCATGTATAAAATTGTTTTAAAGGACATTTTGACAAAAAAAAAAAAAATTTATTTAAATAGAATATTTCTGCAATTAATTTAGAATAACCTTTTTTCAAAATGTTCTCCTTATAAGCAATGCTTCTATAATAATAATATTTTTGTTTATGTATATAAACGATCTCTTTCCGAGAGCAGTATATTTTACAAAAATTCAATGCTATTTTCTGTAGTTGCTAAACTACAATGGAAAATTATCGGTGTTTTTTTCTTGCACCTTCTCCCCTTTGTTGTCGTAAAAACATGGATAAACCCACTTGTGTTAATATATATTTCAAAAATTCTAGTTGAGCCCTCTGTACAGACGTCTGAGCTATATACAGGCAAAATGTTATTATATAACAGAAAGCATTTTTCATGCGTGAGAATATTTGAAAGGGTCATTCTATTTTCATTTTTTGTCAAAATATTGTACTTGGATAAATTATTTCGTAATCATACTCTTTAAAATAACTTATATACATTTTCACCCAAGTGACACCTAACATCATAAATAGTATTCATTTATTACGCTTTTTCAAACCACGGTTCTGAACGCAGTTTGATACCTTAAAATGCCTCGCCTACTGAATAATACTTTACCATAACACACAAATATCTTTTTCTTCAAAACATGCAATTTTGTTAAATAAACCAAAGCAGAAAAATTAACGAAATATTTCTGAGAGAACCGAGTAAAGCTTAATTAGCACAACTGAAGGCGTAAATCCACCAATATAATTAACTTTAATGAAATGAAAGTATACGTACACTAATAAAAGATGAAAAATTAGAACGTCGAGAACGGAAAGCTAGGTTTTTTAAAATCATGGTTTCTGCAAAATTTGATTAATTTAAAAATATCGTTTATTCGCTTCAGCACATAATTATACATGCTATACGATCTACTCACTTCGTTATGATTACCAGTAAACACCGAAAATTATTTAATTCTATATTAAGTTTCAAATTTCTGGTGACTTATATGAAAAATGGCCATATGCTATTTAACTGAATTAATTATTTTAACAAATTATTTATAAAAGAAGCTTGATTCTTGAAATTTTGTATAATTAAGTCGATTATAGTTTCCTACTTTTCCTTTAAGAATTCTCTTTTTTAAATAATTCAAAAATAGAAAAAGTCATAGTACTTGCTCTAAAGATATAAAATTTGTTTTCACTGTAGGCTTAATTTGCAATTTATTTGGTCTCATTTAGTCATTAATGATATAATAAGGTCCTTTTGCAAATTTATGATAATACCTTAATGATGCTGTAAAATTTTAAAATTATAGCATTATTATTATATCATTAATCTTATTCTCACTACTTATGACGAAATATGATATGATAAATATACTGACAATAAGTAACTAATTAAAGAGGAAAGAATAAACATTTAGTAATTTTGGGCCCCGGAATAATTAATTATTTTCCTCACACCTGATATTGTTATATAATTGGTATATTTTTATCTTAATATATAGAATCTAATTAATGTAATTTCACTATCCTGAATAGTTTCTTAATTGTGGTCAAGTGAACCTCCTTTCCTGTTTTATATATATCTATACACATAAAGGAGGAAAGCGACTCACTCACTGATCATACTATTTACCGAACTATTAAATCAACAAGCTTGAAATTTGGTAGCTTGTTTCTTTCATAGAGTAGAGATCTGCTACAACAGGGATTTTTGCAATAACTGACACCTTGCTGGGAATTGCTAAGCAAGCGCAGTGCTTCAAACTTTCAATACTGCGACCCAATATTCAATCAACATTTTCATCGCGCCTCCACACACACAACAATGTATTGAATTCAATAATACTATACTTTGACACTAAAGCTACAATACCACTTAACTCTCTTATATGACAACGTATATAAACGTCTCGCTCTGCCAAAACATTAATTTTCTGGACGTATATATACGTCTTTCCAAAGAATTATCTTTTTTGTGCACTGCTATCCATTTAAATTATTCCGAAGGCTTTGGAATGCAGTAAAAGGGCATTGACAGTGTTTGTAAAGGATTTACTCATTTCAGAGGATTTGCTTATTCATTCCTTTTCTCCTCCCTCCCCCCCCGAAAAAAAATACATTAAAATACGCGCGCCTACGTGGAAAACGATGGCATTGGGAAGCGAATCGCGTAACTTTTAATCGGCAGTTAAGGAATAAATTATAAGTCGAAAAAATTATCAAGATAAGTGTTAATACAAGCCCATGATGTCAATGATAATTATCAAACTTGTTCTTAACTTAATACTGTTAAATTAATAATGAAATACATTGTAAAGTACTGATACATTTATAAGTGTATTATATCAGTGTAAATGTGAATTTTATATTTTATTATATCAGAAAGTATTTTGTTTGTTTACTTTCAGTAAATTTATAATTTTTAAATAATTTTTTGTTTTTGACTTTTCAATATGCTCGCGCCCCCTCATAGAGTTATCACGCCCCCCTAGGGGGCGCGTTCCACAGTTTGAGAAACGCTGGGTTAAGGAACGCTAAAGATAAAAATTCCTGTTTTGAATTTAACAACTTCACATACTTCAACTTTAATATACATATTTGCTTTGTTGAATAGAGATCCACTGAGAACTAGTCTTGCGGAAATTGACTCTCAAAGAGGGTACGAGGCGTATGGATGAAAAATTTCCGTTTTGAATTATTAAATTTAGGCTTGAAATTTGGCAAGCATGTTTGTTTGTTGAGTATAGATCCACTAAAAAGGGTTTTTCGAGAATCCAATTTAGAGTAGAAGGTTACGGGAGCTTAAAATCTAATTCTATTTCAATTTCAAAAATTCAAATCATGTCCCTTTTCAATCAAGAGATAAGAGTTATAATAATGTTTTTCAATACAACCGAACGCGGGCGGATAATATATATATATATATCAGGTTTGAAAAGTTTAGGTTCAAAATTAAGTAAGTAATAAATAAAAATAGAGCGAACTCTTTACCATCGCGTAAGGATTTGTGGGTAAATAAGCCTATTTAAAGGTGGAGCGAGCGCTGACGAAGAAGAACGCATACTCGAAAAGGCCTAGCTAGTGACTCTTGTCCGAAGTATTGTTAATGTTCTACTCGGTTGCGCGCCAAAGGGCCGCCATGTTGGATTTTATGTCATTGAAGCGAAATAAAGAAGTTATTAAACAGATGATGCCTTCCTCATTTTACCAGCAGGCCTGGAACCTGTCACACACACACACACACACACACACACACACACACACACACACACACACACACACACACACACACACACACACACACACACACACACACACACACACACACACACACACACACACACACACACACACACACACACACACACACACACACACACACACACACACACACACACACACACACACATATTTAAATATATATATATATATACACCATGCTGTTCGAATTAATTAGGACAAACATTTTCTTCCTGTCTGAGTTGGTTTGTGATATACCAGGAGGTCAAGAACGTGCTCGTCAATTTGTGAGCCGATTCTTTAACCCCTAAGAGTACCTCTTCCATGCCCCCAATCATTTCTGATGGGCGAGTGTAGCGGATCTGCACATATTCCTCCTCGCTTTGTCCCGACTTCATTGGTGCTTGGAGTCTATAGGCTGGCGTGCTTGAAACCACTCCGTCGCCGTACCTAGTATACCATCTGGAGGGCTATAAATCGCCTTGACACTTAAACACTGAGGGCACCCTCCAGGGTATGTCTTTATCACAACAGCTTTATTGCTTTGTTATATTTTTGAAATTATTATTTCGCGTTAGCAGATCTCTTTCTTCTCCCGTAAAATTTGTACGTCATTGACTTAGAATAAAGTTTTTCATTTTCTGAAATGAAGATAATATTTCTTTTTCATGTAGATTTTAGTTTACCGTTGTATGTTTGCTTAGAACATCCGAAATAAAAGAAAGGCGAAATGTGGAAAGCTCTTTTCTTACTAGATGAAGTAATGTAGAGCATAAATAGATGTTTTAAAAATTATAAACTCTCATTGCACTTCTGGGACAGATCTTTTTGTTGAAAATATCTTGCATGTTTTGTTCACGTGCACTTAAACATCAGTAAATGTGTACAAGAAAATAATTTGTTCATCTAAAAATAGGAAAATGTTATTACTTTGGAAAATGAACAAGTGTAAATATTAACAACTAGCAAGTTTTGTGTTATATTTACTTTTTAAGCAAACAGAGAAAGGGAAAATGTAATGGCAGTTGTGGAAAAGAATAACTCCTGAATCAAGATCGTAAATTAAGAAGAAAAAAAAAACGTCCAATATTTTTTTGGTCAAAGTTTTTAGTACAAGAAACTTTTCATCTTTATTCAGTAATTTGCCGACAAATAATCTGATTTAATTAATATTTACCCGAAAAAAAAACGTAAATAATGATTATTTACAAAATTGATCTGCTTTGTGATTTTACCTGCTGATATTTACCTTTCCCATTCGTGCTTTGATTTCGAAGTCGTGCATAGATGATTTCAAAGCCAGAAAATAAATATTTAAGCATTTATTTTGGAAATAGTGAAACATTTGAGTTACCTCATTATTTAACTAAATGAGCAAATACATTCTATCTGGAAATCACACGCAACAAAACCATAAAAAAAATAGAAGACTAGATGTGGAAAGACAATGATTAATTAAGAACAATAGTATTTTGGTGTAATATGAACAAAACTTATTGCAAGGATTGAAGTTTAAGGCTTATATTATTCTTAAGAATTACACTGGTGTACAAAACTTAAGCAACGATGTAAAAATTTAGCAGATAGCCATGAAATTGCAGAAAAGGAGGTCTGGAGATCAGTAGAGGGAACACGTAAGTCAGTAGAAACGTCATGCGCATGCAAATATCAGGAACAAAATGTCAGAAGCGATGTGAGCGTACGCAAACGCGTGATGTCGGCGCGCGCTGCTCAACAGTAGAATGAAATGAAGGACGGAGACGCAATTCCCTATTCTCTGCAAGTGCCAGTGAGTCAGTTCGTGAAATATGGCTAGAAGAAATCATCTGGATGACTTCACACGTGGAAGAATGATCGGAAAGCTGGAGGAGGGGCGTACTGTCACCAGTGTAGCTGCAGAGTTCGGAATCAACAAAAGTGTCATTTCGCGCTGGAAAGCTTTCCCAAACCACAGGTACAGCTGTTAGAAAGGTTGGTTGGGGCCCGCCCGGGACGACAACTGCAGGGATGCCCGATATATCATCCTGCAGGCGAAAAAGTTCGACAGCAGTCAGCAAGCGCCATTGCTCAGAACCTCTGTACAGCAACAGGTCGACAAGTGTAGCGGTTTACTGTGGCCAGACGCCTTCAAAAGGGGCCTGTTCACCCACCGTCCTGAACGCTGCCTCCCGTTAAAAGGGATGGCCACCGAAGCCACCGTTTGTGGGACAGGGGCACAAAAACGGGACAACTGATCAATGGAGTCGTGTTCTCTTTTACGGATGAGAGTCGGTTCAGTAACAGAAGCGATTCTCAACGCGTTTTGATTTGGAGAGAGATCGGGACACGGTTTTATACCAGAACATCAAGGAAAGACATCGTTACGGTGGTCCGGGAGTTCTTGTCTGGGTTGGCATTATGCTGAACGGTGGAACTGAGGCTTCCCATTTTCGACAGAGGGTCTGTAACCGGGGATCGCTATTGTGAGGAGGTACTTCTTCCCCATCTGCATCTTTTCCGAGGTGCCATTGGCCCAGACTTCATCTTTATGGATGACAATGCACTGCCACATCGCACTCTTGCTGTTGAGGAGCTGCTGGAAAGTGAAGATATCACTCGAATGGATTGGCCAGCGTGCTCCCCAGATTTAAATCCCATCGAACATGTGTGGGATGTTTTGGGGAGACGTATTGCCACACGCTCACATCATCAGGAGTACAACCAACAACTCAAACAGATGTTGATTGAGGAATGGGCACTCCTACCTCAAGAAATGTTGCACCAGCTGGTTCTGAGTATGCGGAGACGGTGCAAAGAACCATTGAAAGTAAGGGGAGGGCATATACCATATTAAGGAACATCTGCTTGTTGTTCTTCCTGTTGGATAGACAATCAAGAGTCAGATACTATGCGTTCAATAAAGCTGTTTTTGTTTGATTCCATAGCGTATGCGTTGTATTCCTTTTTCAGCGCCGATGCTTTCGTCATCCTTTACGTACATAATACTCTCCCTCTTTTCCCAGAATTTCATGCTCTCAGATGATTTTTCGTAAGTTATGGCAAAAACCCCACCTGTTGCTTAAGTTTTCCCACACCAGTGTATTAATACTCACACGGCAATAATTAAATTTTTCGCAGTTTATTAAAATATTTGTGTTTAAATAAGCATTTGAAAATTATTCTTGAATAAAGCGCAATAAAATGAGTATAGAGACTGAAGAGTCAAAACATTATGAACACCTGATCAATAACACGTTACATCCCTTTCTGCGTGTAAAACAGCTGCAACTCGCTTTGGCATGGATGCCACAAGTTCATGGTAGATGACTGGAGAGTTATACCAATTGTCTAAGCAATGGCCAAGTAAAGTACAGATATTCCAGAAAGAAGATGATTGATCTCTGAGTTAACTTTCTAGGAAAATCTAAATGTGTTCTACCAGTTTAGTTGGCCAAGATATTAATTGTAATTCATCTTTTTGCTCCTTGAAACATTCTTACACAATTTTTGCCTTTTGACATAGAACGTTGGCCTTCTGGAAAATTCCATTTTCAGTTGGGAAAACAGACGCCATATATAAGGACACCATATGCAGCTTGTGATAGCCCACGGCTGTGGGTATCATCTCTTCATCATCCACGTGACCTAAGTTTGAGGGGAAAAAAGACTGACCACTCAAAGATTCCATACTAAAACTAGTTTATTATTATCTCAATTTATATTCAGCAAAACAACACAAGTCCAGGAAGCTTATGATCAGGAGTGATATGACATAAACTACAATTCTAACAAATAGCGCAATAAACCACCGAATCTATACTTATAGATGATTTTCTTAACTTACTAGAATCCACTCTAGGATTAAAGTTTAATATAATCTATCTTACCTCTATTCCACGGCGAACAGCTACAGTTCTTATAATCCTTGTAATGTAATCCTTGATCCAACTTGATCTGGCAAATGGATAATTTTCGGGCTTCGAATCCACTTAGAACTCGCCTTCTTAGAACTTCACTTAACACTCATAGAACTCCCACAGCACTTCCTAGAACTTTCTCCTCTTAGAACCTTTCTTAGAACCTTGCTAGTACTTTTAAACCTCCTCATAGAACCTCCACGCAAATACTAAAGCTTCAATTTCTACACATTCCTAATCTGCATAATCGCGTTCTCTTCTTGAACTGGTTGGAAAGAATTGAAAAATGGCTCCTGGAAGTTGTTGCATCAGTTTCAACACATGTGGTTGCAGATGTCATAGACATACCACTGGGCTGTCATGGCGCCACGGATCAATACTAGGGGTGACCGTGTATTGTAGGCAATGGCACCCCATACCATCACACCCGCTTTGGGAGTGGTGTGTCGCTGTAAAGCAAAGGCAGAATTGAGGCGTTCACCACGGGGTCTCTGCACACGAACACGATTGTCATCATTGCTGAGATTGAATCTGGATTCGTCGCTCGCTAAAGACGACCTGGTTCTATTCCGCTGCAGTCCAGTTTCCTCGTGCGCGGCACCACTAGAAAGGAGGCGTCGATGGATGGGCGTCAAGGGCAGCACACGTAATGGGCACAGCGATCCCAAATGTCCTTCAGCCACGCACCTTCGTATGGTTCGAGAAGACACAGGGGCCCCTAGTGAAGGTGCTACCTGTGCCTGGATGGCGGCCGATGAAGCAGTAGGCTGTACACGTGCATTTCTTATGATGTGGCGGTCTTCTCGACGACTGGTCTGTCGAGGGCATCCTGAGTCTAGTCTTCGTGTGAATGACATCTCTCGGATCAACTGGTCCCATCACCTTCTCACAACACAATCAGAGCGGCCAAATTGACGAGCTACTCGACAGGCTGATCACACAGATTCCATCGTGCCGATGATTCTTCCCCTCTCAAACTGCGACAGCTGCTCATATTGTCTTCGAAAACGGCTTAATGGCATGTCTATCTCAGCTATTCCTTTCTAAACGGTTCAGCACACTCAAACAAGCTTTGGTTACCTGTTTTATACTCCACGGAGAACGACGTTTAAGCGTCCTCTACCGGTTATACATAATGCGCAATCACGCTGCATTTCTAATTATTTGTATATCTCCCCCACATACCTTCATGCCAAGTTTCGTTACGATCCCGCAATTATTTCTTGGTGAGGCTAATTTTTTTGTCCTTGAGTGTGTATAAAGGGTGTCGCAAAATTCATTCAAGGTTTGAATTTATTTGCATTATAAAGTGTTGCTAAAGAAAAAAAAAGGATCACAGGACAGCTGACAATTCAGAATTATTAAAAATGGTGTACTACAAGAAAGAACAATTCTTTCCCATTGTCGAATAATATTTTAAAACGTATTGGTCATATAATTTCCAGTTTTGGGGTTCAGAATCTATCACCTATTGGTCGTGTAATTTAGCGACGTTTGGGTTTTTTATCTTGGGAATTTTTGTAGTGTAAGGCTCATGTCACAACAAGCCTACGATCATTCAAGTCTTGAAGAAGAAAATTAAGCCCTGTGTCTACGAAGTACAATTATATTTGTGCAAAATGGTCATGGCAAATTTCAGTTAAAGAATGGATATTGCGCCTACAATACCGTATCGCTTTAACCGATATACTATATATATATATTCTAATACCCTTTACAGTATACTTTATGAATCAATAAAACATTTACACATTTTAATTATATAAACATGTGATTTTTATGAAAATTACTTCTTGCGTGAATTTTGGGACACACAGAGTATATATATATATAATATATATATATATATATAATAAAACTTACAGTGGGGGCATAATTTGTCGTGGAGAGTGGACAGCTATTCTGGAACTACGAAAGGATAGGGCGTGGCCATTGGAAGTGATTACAGTAGTTCGTGGCGAGTGGACGATTACTGTAGTATTGAAGAGGCAGTCTTGTAAATTAGTAAATCCAATTTATTTATTATCTTGCAACACATATAAAGATGGACGGCACAACACAGACAAAGAAACTACAACACACAACACAAAGCAGCCGGCTACATGAATACAGAGAAACGAGCGAAGAGAGAGGCGAGATTTCCAGAGACATCGGTTTCTATACACGACGGAAGACCGCGTGATATTTTTGTAATAAGAGCTCTGATTGGTTACAATGGGCGGGAAAGGGATTAATGATGTAATAATATTAGTCGATCATGATTAAGATCAGGTTGTTAGTTTCGAGCCAAATAATTAGAAGATTATTTGAATATTATTAAAAAGAGGTAATTAAAAGGATGCTACACACACACACACACACACACACACACACACACACACACACACACACACACACACACACACACACACACACACACACACACACACACACACACACACACACACACACACACACACACACACACACACACACACACACACACACACACACACACACACACACACACACACACACACACACACACAAAAAAAAATATATGTAATTAAATTTTTTGTTTCCAGTTTGATGTTCTTGGACCCGTTCATTTTCTGTATACACAATATGTTTAATCTCTTTTTTTACCGTATAAAGTTAAAAAAAAATTTGTATTCATATTAAGAATAGAGTAATAATCGAATTTTTCTAAGTTAAAAAACTTTTTTTTTGAAACATTAGGTGTTTTTTTCCCTTCAACTTATTTTAATTTTAAAGGGAAATTTTTTTTTATTAAAATAGGCCCCGTCCCGGATTTTCCCCCCTTTTATAACGTTTGAAGATAGTCTAGCAATATTTTAGACTGTTATTTAAAGTGTAGTTAAACTTTGTTAACAAGACTGTTAAAAGATTTCAAAGGTCTCGGTATGAAAGAATGGAAGCTGTTGAATGTTAAGTATTTATTAAATTAAATGTTCGCGAGTAACTGTGCATGGGTGTTTGGAAAGTAGTAAGTTATCAAAATTCAACATTCTATTTAATTTTTTATCAACATTCCGTGTTGAAAAATTACGACTTCCGGGATGAATAACCCGTTAAGTAATTCTAATTTATGGTTAATCAAAGGTATCATATTTCATGGTATTTCTAGTCATTCGTAACAGGAAAAATATAATTTCAGCATTCATTAAGGGAACCAGGACGTTCTCAATAATGCAAAACATGCAAAATTTCGATTTTCGAAGGAACATTATTTTTATAAACAAAAATACTCCATAAATAAAAAATTTGTGTCATACAATCTACATACTTTTCCTAATATACTATGACATAAAATTTTTAAATGTGTACAATATTTTTAAAATCTAAGGATTTAAAAAAGTACACTTCAAAAAGTGCTTTCGTATACATGGTGTTGATTAATTACCCGTATTTTTCTTTTATAACATATAAAGCCACAAAACGTACTTTTTTAGTTACAAAATTATACCTTTATTTAAATACTCTAGTTTTTTTTTTATATTTCTTTGCTTAGAAAATTTTTTTAAAAAAAATTTGAATCTTGACTTTTTAAAATTTTGATAAAAACCGTAATTTTTTTTAGAAAATTGGCAGTAAAAATAAAAATACTAACTTGTTAGAATTAAATTAGTAGCATTAAATACATTATTACTATACAAAAGCTCATACCAAGTTTCACTAAAATATAATAGATTTACCCAAATCTATAGAATTACCTAATTACCTAAAAACTAGAAAAGCACATTTTGAGTAATATGTAAAAAACTAGATAAAATAGTACAGCTTACTAAAACTTAGCATTTAAAACATTTCAAGTTTGTATTCACCTTGCATGAACACTTCTTAAGAATCCATCTCCCTTTTATTGTGTCTTTCAATAATCTTGGCCTTTTTGCTAGCTTTTTGAATGGTCCTCTCGGCTTCACAAATTTTTACTTTGTCATTTTTTCGAAGGTCTTCTCAAGTGTTATAAGCGCAGAATTTATTTTAAGTTCTCTTAATACGTTTGTTCTTGATGGTGCACCTTCATTACAGCATATCACTGCATCCATTACACCAATTTTTTTTGCTCACAAATGTATTTTTTGGAACTTACCATACACAATTTAAGGAAAATCCGATTTACGTTCGGAACCGTGTTTTTAAAAAACGCATAAATGGATAATTTTTCTTTTGATATTTGGTGTCACTTAGATTAGAATACAAAAAATTGTTTTAAGGAATTTTGACAAAAATTTTTAAAAATACAATATTTCGGCAAAAAATTAACTTGGGGAAAAATTTTTTTTTAAAAAATGTTCTTTTGAAAAATCTTATTATAAAAATTTTTGCCTTTTTATTTTAACCCCAGACCTCTGTAAGAGGCTCAACTAAAATTTTTGGAAAAATTACTTTTTTTTTCAGGTTACAACCAATTTAAATAATTTATCGGCGTTTTTTTTTAAAAATTTCCCCCCTCTGTTGTCCTAAAACGGTAAACCCACTTCAAAAAGGTATATATTTAAAAAAATTCTAGTTGAACCTTTGTCGGGGTTTTTGAGATATATACGGAAAATATTATTATAATAGAAGCATTTTTCAAAAAAGGGGAAATTTTTGAAAATGGGTCTTTTTTTTTGTAAAAATTTGTACTTAAATAATTTTTTTTTTGTAATATTTATTCTTAAAACAATTTTATATACTTTTTTCTAATCAAAGGGACATTAAAAAATTACAAACATTATCCATTTATACGTTTTTTTGCACACACACACACAAAAACCCACGTTTCCCGAACGCTTTCGGATACCTTTAAAAAGGTTTTATTTGGTTCTGGGTACGATCATGTAAGCATTTTAAAGGGGTTTTTTTCAGTTAAGTTTCAAAATTTGTATTTTTTAAAAAAATTATTATATGTTTTAAATCATTTTTTTTGATCTTAGCAAGAACTGGTTCTGGGGGGGTTTTTGGGGTTACTTTTTTTCCCAGATAAAAGACATTTGTTGTAACCAAAAACTGTTGTTTTACTTTTTTTAAACTTTAAACTCGGGTATTCAGCAAACCCTATCCCTTTTTAAATACATTTCTGGAATCAGCATTAAATTTATTTTTTAAAGATGAAAAATTAAAAAACCCGATTTTCTGAAGATTAAGGTTTTGCTTTGTGACAACTTTTAAAAGAAATGGGGGAGGGGGTTATAGATTTATTTAGAAATTTTTAAGAAAAAGCAAAAATTTAAGAAAAAAAAAGTAAATTAACTCCCTAAAAGGGGAAAAAATGGGAAAAAGGTTTAAAAAAATCCCAAAGGCCCCCCCCTCTAAAACAAAAAAAGAAAAATGAACAAATTCTAAAATTTTTTAAATTTTTTGATGTATTATTTTGTATTCCTTTTTAAAACGACCTTTGGGGAAAGAATGTTTTAGTTTTAAAAAAAACTAGAGCATTTCCCTATTTTAAACTATTATATAAAATTGGCAAAAAATCAGCGATTATATTCTTTAAAAAAAATTTTAAATTTTTTCAATACAAAAGTGATTGATAAAAACTGAAGGGGTTTCACTTCTACTTTTTACAGAACATACACACAAAATTTTAGAAAATTAATTTAAAAAATTTTGAGCAAACCCCTTTTTCCACGTTTGAGCCTTTAAAAAAACACATTTCGAGTAAAATGCATTTTAAAGTTTGACATCTCATGTAAAGTTATGGCATTTGCTTTTACTAAAACACTTGTAGTTTTTGTTCTAGGAAATGGAAAATAAAAAAAACTTGGTATTTTTATAAAGCTAATAAGATGGGGTTAAATTACAGTCATAAAAACATTTGGCAAAATTCACAGTTTTAGGGTAGTCGGATACCTTAAGAATGTCTTGGTTCCCTTAAGAAAATTAAATATTCACTCAAAACTATATAAAAGTAATCTAAGCACCTTATGAATTTTTTAAGTTGACCGACTGTGACGGGCTCACGCATCTTTTCTTTAACATAACCTCTGGGTTCTTTGATGGCCAAAAAAAACAATTCCCAACCAAAACCCCAAAACCCCAAATCCCCCAAAAAAAAATGCAAATAAAAATACTTTTAAAGGAACAGAAGTTTTTAGTAAAAACGGGGTGGCAATTTGATGAATTTTATGTTTTTGGGGGGATAAAAATTGACGGGCCCATCGAAAAGTTACCCCGAAACCCAGCCATTACTACAAAAGGTTTTACCCCAAAAAAAAGCCCAGACGTTTCCATATAAGGGAAAATAATCTTTTTAATTAAGGTAGGGATTATTTGATTTGGGGCTTTAATTTTTATTAAAGAAGAGGCGGAAAAAAATTTTAACGTAAAAGAAAGTTTGTCTAAGGTTACGCCCTTTGGGTTTAAAATATTTTTTTTGTGTTCGTTCATTCTAGATTCTCACTTATTTAAACTTATCCCAAATTGTTAGTTTGTTTTTTTTCTATTCTTAATAAACTATTAAATTTTTAAAAGTCTGTTTATTCGAAAACCCTCTAACTCACGCTGACAATAAAGATAATTTTTTCCAAAGGGGGCCCATATCACCTTCAGGGGGAAAAAATTTCGATGGCATTTTTTTTAAAAAATGGTTTTTTTTTTGATACCAGAGCCACCCCAATTAGAACACACACACACACATTTAAAATATATATATATATAAAATTTTTTTGAATAGTATTCAAAAAAAAAATTATTTAAATGCAATTTTTTGGCAAAAAAAAAATTAAATATTGATAGATTTTCAAAACTTTTCTTTTTATGAAAAATTATTTTATAATAATTTTTTTTTTCCTATATAGCTAAAACGTTTTTACAGTGACGAGCTACAAATTTTTAAATATATATTTTTTTAGAAGTGTGTTTATTCTATTTTAATATATCAGAGTAAAAGATTTTAAAAAAAAGCCCCTTATTATTTAAATTTTTCCCAACTGAAAATAATGCAAACTTTTCAAATATCTTAGTTCAGCCCTGTAGGGGCCCCGGAAAACAGTTAAAATTTTATTATAAAAGCATTTTTCATAAAAGGAGAATGTTTGGAAAAACGTCATTTTTTCTTCTTTTTTTTTTTTTTTTTCCTAAAAATTGCATGGAAATAATTTTTTTGTGATAATATTCTTGAACAATTTTTTTTATTTTCTAATTCAGCGATTCTCAATCCCTGTGCCGCGGCCCTTTTGTGTGCCGCCAAATTCTTGAAGTGTGCCAGCAAATTTTTAACAAAATATTAGTTATATTCTAAAAAAAAACCCAGAACCGTTTTTTGGCCGTTTAAGAGAAAAACCCAAGGGCATTCGTGGTACTTTCAGCTTATTTTTTCGTAGATAGATGTGTGGCGGTGTGATATCTAAATGGGGGTACCACATCACGCGAAGACGACGTTTTGGCGGAGTGGTTGTTGGGTTGGGAACAAAAGGTACCCAGAACAAATTCCTCCTTCTTTGCCCCCGGCCGTGCAAATGAACCGCACCCTTCACGCGCCGCG
The DNA here is from genome assembly GCA_019973955.1 of Trichonephila inaurata madagascariensis. Classification (NCBI taxonomy): domain Eukaryota; kingdom Metazoa; phylum Arthropoda; class Arachnida; order Araneae; family Nephilidae; genus Trichonephila; species Trichonephila inaurata. The sequence goes on from BMAV01002747.1 coordinate 19,002, forward strand.
TCATGGCCCCATCTATCCCCAGCAACAAGCCGCAAACATTGACGCAAATAAGCCCGTTACTTCTCAAAATCGTCTCACACAAATGATGCAATCAAACCGCATACAAATACCAACAAACCAAAAACATGACGAATTCTAAAACCCCGCACAATGCGCAACCCCCCAAGTGACGCAACTGCTTAAAGTCGGGGAAAGGCGGGTTTGCCTATTCACCGAAACACTGGCGGGAGTATGTGGCGGTGTGATATCTATATGAACTATGGGACCAACATCACGCGAAAACGATCGTTTTGTGATTGGGTTTCCTTTTTGGTTCCGGAAAAAAAGGGGAACAACCCCCCCTTCAGATGGTATAAAAAATTCGATAGGTTCGTTATCCATTTATTATAACGGATTCACATCTTTTGTATGAATTAAAAGGCTGCCTACCTTGAAAATGGTTTGTCGTCACATAAGGTTTTTTAAATTTTTAAAAACTTTTTTCATTTTTTTTTCCAAAAAAAGTTTTTTTTTCCTTAACCGAAATAAAATAAAGTTATAGGTTTTAAAACATCACTCTATGCAAAACGTAAAATAAAACATTAAATGAGTTTTCTCAAAATTATGTTTTGAAAGAAACACTTTACCAGTCATGATATCTTTAGAACCAAACCAATAACGTTTGGGAATTTTTTTTGGGAATATTTATTGTCTATTTTTTTTTTTATAAAGTGGACCGTAAGTTTTGTTGTGGTTAAATATTTTTCATTTAGGGTAGTTTTATAAAAAAAAACTTTAAAAAATCAAAAAATTTTAAATTTTTGTGTATAATTGCCGTAATTTTTTTTTATTTTAATATTCCTCTTAGATTTTTTTTCATTTTGAAGTGCACCATATTATGTATTTGTGTATAAAAAAATTTTGATAATTTTGACATCTCTCCCTTCTTC